>OMLB01062482.1:0-33689 GCA_900302555.1 Myripristis jacobus | reverse complement strand
TTCCTCTCCCATCTTTTCTCCAAAGGATGAAGCCTTTTTTCCCGTCTTCACTCAATCAGCTCATCCAAGCTCCCCTCCTCCTTCTGAGAACCAACTGGGGGTTTGTAAAGAGCTTTTTGTCTAGTGATTAACGTCAGGTTTGGCCAGAGTGTTCTGTGCTTGGTGAGCAGGGACAGAGAAGCATATTCTCTCTGTGTGTGTGGGTGCAAGTGCGTGCCTGTGTGAGGGGATTTCAGCAGCCTGTGCAACAGTAAGTAGGGTAGAGAGGAGACAGAATGGAGTAGCCAGATGAGATGTGATCTGACCTCTGTGATTGGGGAAGCGTTCTGGTACTGATCTGATTATGTAACATGCATAACGTGGGCCAGTGGCAACGGCAGCTGCAGAGAAATAAGGGAGAGGTGGCATCAGGACCTGGATTTGCATATAGTGCCTGTTTTAGTGTCTTCGTGGGGTGTCTAGGAAATGTTCTGTTCATACCATATGCCACAACAAGTACATGCAGCATAGCAATATGTCAATAAGGCCTGGTGACACGGCTGAGACTAGGGAACATCCTGAATGTCCTAGTCCAGTAGAGTGCAGCTCTGAGATACTGAGCATCCCAGCTGGCAAAACTGCAGTATAGTGATTACAGCTCAACAAAGCCTGCAACACCAACTTTCAAGTGCGAAATGTCAAAATCCCATGTATGTCACAGGGGTTATTAAGAAGGCACCTCCCCTGACTTCCTTGTTTTGTTGAACTAAGCTCCCTGCACCTCTAGAGGCCTCAGGCTGTTGGAAGGGACTTATGCTGTTGTTAGACTAAGTCCCTACACTGTCCTGCACCTATGCTTACATTCTCATTCCTAGACCTCAATAATGGACAATAATTTTGCTATTATATTCAGATTAATAAGCTAATGGGTCGGATGATGTTGCTGGCTCCGAGCAGCCCACTCAGCAGATCAGACACACAACTGTATCAGCAAACAGTTACAGCCTATCTAGAGCTGAGAGCAGAGTAACGTACAGCAACTCACTCCGGCTGCCTCAAGTAATATGAAGGTCCTGTGTTAATGACAACATTAAGGTGTTCGTATTAGGGCTTGGACAATAAAACAATAATGCAATATACTGCTATACTTCTTCTTGTGATAAATTGTAGATACACTTGTGCCAAATATTGATATTTGAGTTTTCACATTTGAGTTCCTATGAAGTGTGTTTGTTTCCTGCCTTTAGATGTTTTAACTGTAACTGTTTTGTCATGTTCATGTTGCTGTCAGTGTGCATATTAAAACACTGAAAACCAATTGCTGATTCCTGCATACTGGTAAATAATTTTTCCTTTTTCATGGTATTTTGTCCCTCTTCAGTTACACATATTGTGATCTGTCATAGCTGATTATCTTACAATATATTGCATATTGTAGAATGGCCTGGCATTTTTATTGTGGGTAAGATATCAGTGTCGTATCACCAGTTTGGCATCCAACCAGTGTTTATTCCTCAATAAATGGACAGGATGGGTCCTCACCTAGATGTTGGCTAAGATTTTCAGGAGCTGGTACCAGTGATAGATTGCATCAAAAATGAATCTGATGTGGTTTTGCTCCACACCCCGTAACTGCTTCTGGCCAAGTTTCTTCCTCCGTACACTTCTATCTCAATTTTTCCACTGACCCTTTTTCCTGCCTGAGAGGCTGCCTTGGCACACCTTGCTGCTTCCTCTTGCTGATGAATTTGCTCTGTAACCATCTCTCTCTATTCTCTGATGGAGTTAGTTACCACATAACAGTTGCCCTAGGCCTCGTCTCTGTCCTCCCCACCCTTGTTGTGCCTGTGCTACAGTAGTGCTGACTGTGATCACTGCACTGCTGCTCTTGAGTTTCTTTTTCTTCCCACTGATACAGTAGATGTCTCAACCTGTGATTTAAAAATTACAGTCTTATAGTATGGAAGCTGTTTCAGTGTATAAGCATCTTGGTCACACTCGTGTGGATTCTGGTAGAATATAAATTCAACATCCAACAGCTAGCAGCAGATTTGGCACATAAACACAGAACATGAGTGTAAAAAGAACAATATTATAAATGATATTATATCCACATACTATACATAAGTAGATAATCAAGAGAATTAGCCTGTTGGGTAATGATTATTCAGTGCTGTCTAGTGTCAGATTTTGTATATGTCTTATCTAGCTAATGTGCTGGAAAGGGAACAGTTTAGTTCTAAGTTACTCTTCATTATTATCATGAAAAACGAATATAGTGATATATAGCATTAACATGAAATGTTTAACTTTTATCCTAGTTTTCATACCAGGTTCTTTTTCTTACTAAGTAACTCCACATAATCATAAAATATTCATATATTACGAATATGGATTCTGTGCTATCACTGCACCCATTTAAAATGAGTCTTAGTAGCTCAGGCCCGTAAAATGTGTTGGAGAATATGGAAGTGTTCAGGTTTACTGCACATTGCTGTGTTGTTTTTATTCAATTGTGTATTTTCCCCAGGATGTGTGGGAAATCCAGTCACCTATTTTGTTGTTACATTGTTGTAAAGTATAGAGTGAGAGGGGATCAGGATTTGATCCTGGACAGTAGAAACAGCACTGTGAAACTCCCCTGTGTATCACAATCAAACTTGATCTTATCTTTTATTCTCTTATCCGTCTGCTAACAGTAGTTCTCATATGCTGTTACTTGGTTTTCCACAGAGCTAAGTGCATCTGTGTTTTGTTTTAATGGTGTCTGTTTTGACACAGTTTCTGTCTGTTTTGACAGTTTTTGTCTGTGTCTCACCCACAGAGCCCATAGTGAGGAACGGTCGTCCTCCCACAGCCCACAGCGTCCACTCTTTCCTTCACCAGTACACAGGCTCCTTTAAGAAGCCACCACTACGACGGCCACAGAGTGTTATCGGCGGCGGCCTGGGGTCCCTCATGGTCATGCCCCGCAATGGCAGTCGCCTCGGTGAGACACACACACACACTCACATGTGCATACTCACACACTCTACATCTGTGCACAGGCCCTTTTTTTCTCTGGCTTTGAAAAATGCTCCAGTGTGAGAGAGATATTTTGTCAACTAGTAGAATCCAGACGGTTGAGTAAAAAGCAGAGCTAGATTAGATTTGATAAACTTTTGGGCACAGTCAAAAATTGGATTTGATGTTAGATTCTAATATGTTTATATCTCAAAAGACCTTTTTCTTGTGCATTTTTACTGGAGTCAGCTGGTTATACATCCAGTGCCATGCCATGTGAAAAATACGTGCACACACAGACCACCACTAGGGCTATATGTAAGCACACACAAACATATGCATTTCACTTGAACCACTAGATGCAGTTATTTGTTAAAAATCGTCACTCAGAATAATGTGGTAGGGCTTTCCCCCAGATCAGCCACTTAGATTCCTAATCCATTCAAAGTCACAACACTAATGCTTGTGAGGGGGGGGGTCAATGTGCTTTGTGTTTACGAAACTTGAGTTTGTTTTGGAATTGGAGAATTACATTGTGCTGTTTGGGTGTGTCTAGTAAGCTCCCACAACACTGAAATAAATCAGTTGGTCAACTTATTACAACCTAATACATTCCCTTTGTGTGACCGAAGCTTGACACAACCAAAAGCCAGTGCCTGATAAGAACAGAGGGGCTCCTAAAGGGTCTGAGAGAGGCAGAGAGAGAGAGAGAGCTGTTCTGTCCATTCCACTGTTGATGTCGTCACCTGGTACTAGCAGCCGTTCTCTGGCTTGTTTCTACTGTCCTGCCCGCTCACTGCTTTCCTATCTGTCAAACTCAACCCCACACCCCCCTTTTCTCTCCTCTCTGCACCTCCATCTCCTGTTTATTCATCACCACAGACATCGTCCATGAGAATCTCAAGATGGGTTCAGATGGGGAGAGTGACCAGGCGTCCGGGACGTCCTCCGATGAGGTGCAGTCGCCCACGGGGGTATGTCTGAGGAACCGGGGTAACCGGCGCATCTCTGCCGAGGTGAGATCCCCCTCTCCCCCCACCTCCACACTAACTCGTGATTCTGCTTGTATCGCCCTTTGCGTTTGTTGAGATTAGAACAATTTGTGGGATGTGAGTCAGTGGTTTCTATATGCAGGCTCTGACATTTGAATAGGTTACCATTATGAATTGTGACGTATTTATTTTTCTGGGAATGGAGTTGGCTAAGTGCTTCAGCCTCCACTTTCCGACTGACGTTTTACTTTGCCTCTCATTAACTCACCTTAGCTTGAAAAGTAATGAGATTCTTGGACAATGGACTTTGTTCTGTTGGAAGTTGCATTTGATGAAAGGTGTATTATTATAACTGTGCGCAGTCTATCAGTGTAGGTGTATTTTCATAACTTGTCATGAGCATGCAGACGTCTTTAGCTCCCTGTGTAATCTCGGCAGGCCTCCGACACAGACACACACAAGTCATCACCTCGGCTGTCTGAGCAAACTCCACATCCTTGTTTATGATGTTACATATACTTGTAAAAACACTCAAATCTCTGTTATTAAAAGAAAGGAGTATCTGTCTGGATTTAAACACATTTCAGACATATTTTCCATCTGCAGAGTACATAGGAGCAAAAAAAAATAAAAAACAAAGGAAAAGGAAAAGCACAAATCAGCCTTTTTTTTGGATCTGGCAGTCACAGTTTCATATGCCTTTGGTGGTTATATAATGTCAACACATTATGGGTCGAGTTCATGCTGAGATTAATTACTATTATTATAATTGTTTTGTTGCTGGACCAAGTGGCTGGAGTAACGTTGTTTATATTGTGGCACATAAAGTATGCAAAGCATGTACCATGTCACCATGTAGTGTCAGTTTTGCCAAATGGTAATGTGTCAACAGTTGCACACCAAAGTATGCTGTTTTAAAGACAGAACAACGGCCATGCCCTCGACCACACCATGCTGAATTTGATTCCACAGCTCAACTGCGCATATGGAAAGACAGATGCACCCACAAATGCAGTAGCTGATCACGAGAGAAAGCTCTAATCCAATCAGCTTTTAGGGACATGAGAAAGGCAGTGCGCAAGGAAGACGAGAAATGGTGCTGCGGTGTCTTGTAGGCAGCAGTTAAGTGTGCTCATTTGGGATTAGTTAAATCAAGATATTCTTACTGTATTCTAGGTACTGAATGAGTTTGTTTGTTTTTGCTTCGGTTGCTGTTGACATTGGCGAAGTGAGCCACGTGGTCCGCAAACCTGCTCGGTTGATCACGGGAGGGAAGGGCTTGTGACTAAAGAACAAACTCCTCCCTCCCACCCCCACACCTGACTCTGTCATTGGTCATTTCAGTGGCGGCTCTCTGGGGATTTGCCAGTTGCTCCCAGTGGCTACTTCAACAAAACCAAATATGTGAGATTAAAAAAAAAGAATAGTTAAGCAGCTTATTCCATTTGGGGTGCTCACATATTGGAACGTGAAACACCAACTCTTGCCACATTGAGAGTGCGAGCAAGCAGCGCACCCCACGCTTCCTGTGACTGTTTCACAATGGACTACGCAGAAAGACACACACATACACATACACAATTATGCTCAGATTCTTTCTCCCAGCCTCCCAAACACTCCGAGCATTGTTTCTGCTGGTATGACCAGCATGATTGACCACAGGGTTGTTGTTGATGGAGCAGTGAAATCAGTGTGTGGCCCCATTCTCTGCCTTTGTGCTTCTGGCTGTTTGTCACCCTCCATGTGATTATGGCCAGAGGAGAAGAGGCGGGAATGAGGGGAGGGGCAGAAGAAGGGGAGAAGAATGAGGAGGAAGGAGGAAGAGTGGGGAAATCCCTTTCAGTCAGTGGTCAGGTAGTGTATTGTCCTGCACTGGTCAGAGAGGAAGCAGGGCTGTTTTGGGATTACATCACAAGGATTACCGTAATGCGGTCCAGATGGGCCCCTGTTGTAGCAGATTAGGACGGCTTGATTGGACAACTGGAGATGGGGGAGGGGTACAAAGGTCAGATGATGGATGGCATCTCATGCTCTGGGGGCAAACCAGCAGTCCTGCCTGACACATATGTACCACAGACCAACAGAGTCGTATATTGTTGTTCAAAAACACCGAGTTGATATCCAAACTGGAATAAGACCGAGTTCATGAGAACCTGTTGAAGTGTAGGCAAAATGCAGACTCACTGTCATGTTTCTGAATGAGAGACTGGAAGGTCTGTTCACCCCGGCAGACGTCAGTAGTCACTGAGTTACCGATTTATCAATGAACTGCATGATGAAATGTAGAAAGTTCAAAGTTGCATAAATCTTAAACGGGAGGGGGGGTGTTTAGTGTTACCTCAGAAAGGGTGGAAGTAGATTTAAAGCAGCTATAGAGGGGACGGATTAACAGTAATCTAACAAACAGGAAATGCATGTTGGGTAGAATCCAAACTGTATATCATGGGTGTTTGTGTGGTGTGTGTTTTATGTGTGTGTGTGATTTTATATAACAAGCCATCAGGATCATGCTTTAGCAATTTGTTGTTCTGGGGACAGACTTATCCCTGAACTCTTTAAGGGCTCCACGGCTGCCCCCTTCACATGTGTATAAGTCCACCACACATCACTGCGTAGGCACATGCTCAACTCTGCTGCACACACGCATACACACACAAACACGTGCACACACACTGGCCCCTCTGTTGACTAATGAGGCCTGAAGCAGGCTATGTAATGGTGGTTCTACCAAATTCCAGTTGTTTATTTAGGGTCTCCGCCATTTTGATTTGGGTCACTAGTATTTATTTAGAGCTTACTCTGTTTGCTTAGGGTTTACTGTCATTTGTCCAGGGTTCTACACTTTCTCAACACTGTTTTAACAGGCGTCTGTATTGTTTTTGTGCGTGTGCAGGACTTGAACAAGCGTCTTTCACTGCCTGCTGACATCCGGATACCTGACGGCTACCTGGAGAAGCTGCAGCTGAGCAGCCCACCCTTTGACCAGCCTCTGAGCCGGCGCTCCCGCAGAGCCTCCCTGGTGAGACAAAGACAGAAAGTGGAGAAGGAGAGATTGGTCAGAGGCAAAGAGGAAGAGAGAAGGTGATAGGGACAGTGGGAGGGAGGGAGGGAGAGGGAAGGAAAAAGCAGAAGGAGGAGGAGGGGAGACAGAAATGGGTCAGGTTGTTTTGGGGCAGCAGGGAAACTGAAGGACATGGGTTCAAGCTGCTGTGTTTGCAGGCATCCGTCCTGCTGCTGAAACGTCCTTGAGCAGGACAGTATCCCTACCAGCTTTGGGGCTGCTGTTCTGTATCTGAGCCTGCTAGGGCTGAACAATATGGTAGAGAAATCACATTGCAGTTATTTTGACAGATGTTATGACTGCAGGGTTATTCACTTATTTTCTGGGAAGGATAATTTTGGCATCATAATTAATCATTTTGACTGAAAAAAAAAAACTATTAAAATGATGATGATGTGACTTTTGTTGTACCAAACAAACTAGCACCACAATTCTTGATTTATAATGTTGTTTTGACACATTTTACCTTTTTATTTAAAAAAAAAAATAATAATGCTGCTCCAACAATTTGGATATTGCACTTGGCCATATTGCAGTTTTGATAATATTTTGATCAATTGTTAAGTCCTAGAATCTGCGCTGGCCTCTTTTTGAAAGGGCGAGCAAAAAAAAAAAAAAAAAAAAAAAATCAAAAGGCCATCCATCACTTACAGTTACAATAAAGGAACAGCAATTTGAGAAAGTCAGCAGCAGAGGAGAAACGGACCAAAATGAGCGAGAAAGAGGTAGAGTGCGGGATGATAAAGATAGCCGCGAAAGGGTTGTGTTTTATTGGAAAATGGTGAGAAGCAGAAGTGAGAGCTCATGCCATGTCCTTAGACTGTCTCATCTCATCCTCTCAGCCAGTTGTCATGTGTTTACATTGCACCTCAGCATTCCCTTTGTCAGCAGCTTGAATACTTAACTTGTGATGTTTCTTTTTGAGCATGAATCTGTCAAAAGCAGAACATACTATCGTTCACCTAATCACATGCATCTGCTCACTTGCACCGCTGTTGATAGGGTGTATACAGACACACACACACACAGCATAGAAGCCAAAAGCCAATGGTCTTCTGTCAAACGAGATTAGCCACCGTGGTCGTTGGGTTTGGGGTGTCCTCCTTACAGCCCCCCTACTCTTCCTGCGAGGCCGTCAGAAGGATTTGGCGTGGTGTCTGTAAGCTTGTCAGTGCTAATAAAGACACAAGCCTCATTAATGCTGCTTGTCCTCCTCTGTCTTCCAGTCAGAAATTGGATTCGGGAAGCTGGAGACCTACATTAAACTGGACAAACTGGGGGAGGTAAGTTGAAGTGTGTCCTCAGCCTTGGCTTACTTTCTGCGGTCTACCAGCTGCTTGTGTTCTCATAGCCAGTGATAAGGCACACACACACACACGCATACGTCCATATGCTTGGGACAGTTTACTTTTGATGGCTGACAGCCAGCCAGTGCTGACTGGTGTGTGTACAAGTCAAGTTTCTCAGACCTTTTTCTCAGCTCTCGCCCCTCTTATATTCCTCAGGGCACGTACGCTACAGTATTTAAAGGGAGGAGTAAGCTGACAGACAACCTGGTGGCTCTGAAGGAGATCCGACTGGAGCATGAAGAGGGGGCACCGTGCACCGCTATCCGAGAGGGTAAACAGTTTGGTTTTGCACCCACATATTTCCCATAAGTGCTTCCAGTCATGATCGATGTGGCACGTTTGAGGAGTGAACAGTCTGCCTCTGGAGCATTTTACTCCTTTTGATTTGTTTTGTTAGTGCAGATCTTTTGCACACGTGAACCAAATGTGGCTCTCTTCTAAGCAAAATGTGGTGTGTTTTTGTTAGACGCAACAATATAATCATACCCCTACAGGAAATTACCCCAAAACATGCTCATCTCAGATGTTGGCTTCTCATAGCCAGCAGTATTTGTGCATGACAAGCCTGGCATAACACAATTAAGGGAGGACTGAGGGTCATATTCAGCTGTTTCTTCATGTTTTCGTACCTTGTAAAAGCATCAGAAGAAAGTCAGTTACAGCAAAGAGCGTAGACTAATCAGTCTCAGCCCAAGTTATAAAAATGGAATAAGATTTCTCTCTATCTCATGCCACCAGAATCTCTCAGCTGTGCGCTGTGGCAGTGGGAACCTAAACAAACGAAACTCAAAAATGCAACAAATTAAACTTCCCCACTATTTTTTTGGACCAAAAACAAAAAAAAGAGAAGGTTGCAATTACATACTAAACAGCAATGTATTCAGACGCATGTTTCAGACGTACCGTTTCCTTTTTTTGTTCTTCTTTAGTGTCATTATTGAAGGACCTGAAGCACGCCAACATCGTGACGCTGCATGATATCGTCCACACAGACAAGTCTTTGACGCTGGTCTTTGAGTACCTGGTGAGAACAACAAAGCCCTCTCCTATTTTTCTGCATGACTCACATTCACCTCAATGCTATTCTGTTCATTGATGCTTAAGTGAGTACCTCGTGCATCGTTACTATTCATGGCCCACTGCAGAACAAAACATGCCCATGCAGGAGCATAACGGGCCGGCTGTTGGCAGTTTCTGTGCCGGCAGCCTCCCTGGCTTTCCTCTAACTCCCTTTCTCCCTCTGCCTCATTTAGGACAAGGACCTCAAGCAGTACATGGACGACTGCGGGAACATCCTGAGCATGCAGAACGTCAAGGTGAGCCTCCATAGGCGGCCTGCCAGACCAGCCACCTTCAGGGTCACTTAAGACTCTGAGGCTGCTGGTCAAAATGAAAGAAACACCCTCATTCTGCCCCCTGGTGGTAGAATGTGTGGACTGGCAAAAATTTAAATCTGTTATTTCCCTTATGCTCAAGACAGTATTTCAAGCACAAAATTTGGCAATCTGACAAACATGTGTTCTGTTGTTTGGGCATATTTGTTGAAATTTATTTTGATGTCTTTTTAACTGGGGTCAAACGAACCTGTAAACTGCATATTAAAACTGTACAAATATTGTCAGGATGAGCATGTGTACCTCTGTGAACTTTTAGTTTTTAGAAAATGTCACTATTGTAGACTCGCTTTCGAAACACGCCTGTAACTACAGATCTAAAATATCTTCCTCGGCAGATTTTCCTCTTCCAGATCCTGCGAGGGCTGGCGTACTGTCACAGACGGAAAGTCCTGCACAGAGACTTGAAGCCCCAGAATCTGCTCATCAATGACAGAGGAGAACTCAAACTGGCTGACTTTGGTAAAAACAAACAACAAATAGTTACTCTGTTAATATTCATCTGTGTATAATACATTTGTTTTTTTTGTTTGTTTGTTTGTCTGTTTTTGTGAGTGGGGTGAGATTTGTCACTAATGAGTTATTTGGGTAAGGGGAGTGAGTGACACCCACTCTTGAAAAATGAGTGCTGTCCCAAATCCAAAAATAGGGAAAACCTAAAGAGACTTTTGCCTTTATTACACATTTTTGAAGCTGCATTCATCTATATTTCTGAAATATTGATTTAAGAAAAGTTATGAGAATGGAATAATACCCTTTATCTGATTTGATGGTTTGTATTCTAGGCATAATGTGTCCTCTGTGTATCTGTTTTTTTTTTTCCTTCTTTCTTTTCAACAGGCTTGGCCAGAGCCAAGTCAGTCCCCACGAAGACATACTCTAATGAGGTGGTAACGCTTTGGTATCGGCCCCCCGACGTGCTGCTGGGCTCCTCTGAGTACTCCACACAGATAGACATGTGGTGAGTGGGCTGTGCTCACCAAGGGTGATTACAACTGTTTGAAAACACTGCTCAGGCTTCCGGCTACTTCCAAGCTACAGCCGCATTTCACTCCACACAGTTAATGCAGAGGCAGCAAATACCGTCATGAAATACAAAGGATGTCCTTTGACTTCCCATGAATTGCATGAATTTGCATTTCACTCACTTCATCACATTAACCTCATTAGTGATTTGGGTGTGTCTGGGGCTTTTTTGTAAAACTGAGACTCCTGTCTTTGAGCAGCTGGGGGTTTACTGTCTTTTGCAAAGACACAGTGACAGACAAATTGACACATAGGCTGTAATGAGATCAAAACTGTGACTTTTAATTATGGATGATTTCTGTGTTGGCCAAGCATCCAGCCACTTCCCATCCATGCCTTGACCACTGATATTTCATTGCTTGGCCTAACTTGTTTCTGATGAACAAATGAGCAATTCAGGGAACTGGATCAATAAACAATTATCCCTATGCTTGTTTTTCAGTGGCATTATACACGAGACATGTTGAGTTGGTACGGTAGTACAGCTTTAGCTATCCAGTCTGTGTATTTATTAATCAAGCCCTCCTGTCTGTGCTCTCTGTCAGGGGGGTGGGCTGTATATTCTATGAGATGGCTGCCGGCAGGCCCCTGTTCCCTGGCTCCACAGTGGAGGACGAGCTGCACCTCATCTTCAGGCTGCTAGGTCAGTGCTGCCCCCTGCTGACAGGGATCAGTATAACCTCTGATATGAGGCTTAATCATGCTCATCTCACACAGCCCCTATGGCAGCGTGTAAAGTCCTCCCAGCTGGCGCAGTAAAGCTGTACTCACACAGGGTCACTTGAATGTCCCTCAACAGGCACACCCACAGAGGACAGCTGGCCTGGCATCTCCTCTATCGACGAGTTCAAGTCCTACAAATTCCCCAAGTACAAGACCCAGCCCCTCATTAACCATGCACCCAGGTAAGGCTGGTTTTGATCTTTTGAGCATCTAAATTTGCCCTGTTGTCACATTGTCTTCGTTAGATACTGGAGTGTTTGTTTTATCAGATTGCTGGGGATTATCAAATGTTAGATCTGGTTGTTTCAGATATTTACATTGTTGTTGTACGCTCTCTGAAAGCATAATGTGACTTAACACATCCCCTTCTGTACTGCCTCTCTTGTTAGCCCTGTAATCATTGGAGATGGAAATGAACAAATCTTTTTAATGAGACCCAGGTATATCAGCACAAGCTACTCTTTAGTGCTTTTAAACCTAGCTTTTAGTGCGTGAGACATCAGTAGTATTGGTTTGTTTAGTTAAGAGATTGTGTTCTTTGTCACTTCCTGTAAGGAAATCCTGTGGAATGGTTGACTGTTTCCTTCCTTACACTCACCACTATTTGTGAGTCACTCCACCTCCTGTGACCTCTCTCTCTCTGTCTCCTGCACAGGTTGGACACCGATGGCATCGACCTGCTGATGTCATTCCTAAAAGTGAGTCTCACTGTGTGTGACAAGCATTAATGGGATGTTAACAAAAGGAGCATGACACATTTTGCAGCTATTTTTGGATATATTTGAAGGAGCTGCATTAACGCACATCAGAGAAGCACAAGTACTCACTTTGCTGACGACATTTACGGTTTTTGTCTGTTTTTTCATGACTCTGTGTTTCTCTTACTGTCCACAATTTTAGTACGAGTCAAAAAAGAGGATCTCAGCTGATGAATCAATGCGACAGCCATACTTCAGGAGCCTTGGGCCACGTGTGCACACACTGCCAGAGAGTGAGTAATAAAATGGCAGCGCAGTAATGCAGACTTGGCAGGCTGTAGGTACGACTGGAGGGATAGTGCACTGTACAGTGAGGATCAGTTACAGCTGTATAACAAAGACACTATTCGCATGACGATGTTTTTTTTTTTTGGTACTCTTTCTGACCTTGTATTTTTGGCAGGTGTATCCATATTCACACTGAAGGAGGTCCAGCTGCAGAGAGATCCTGGCTACCGGAACTCATCATACCCCGAGTCAGGTGAGGAGCACCTCAAGGCCGCTTACTAAGACCCCCCGAGTTTTGATTCTAAACTGAAAAAGGCCCTCATTTCTTCCTGTTTCCTTGTCATCCACAGGCAATGGGAAGAGCAGAAGACAAAGCATGCTGTTTTAGAATCTCTGAACTGTATTTTTTTTTTTGGTTTTTGAGAAGGATCTCCTAGCTGTACAGTCTCACAGATGGATCAGTCCTTATGATTGATGTTGGTGTGGGGTGCGGCACCCTCCCACCGTTCCTCCTCAGCCTGCCTGGGGGTTCTTCTCCCAGTGGTTTGGTGTGACCCTGGCCCACAAGAGACATTTATATACATTTATATTTATTGGGAAGAGAATTTGCTGCTAAATCCAACTACTGTCTAGAATTCTAACTGGCTCAGTCACTTTAATGAAAACATGCAATGTGTATAGATTTTGAATTATTTTTTTGAAGTGGTGGTGTTTTTAGTGATATTTTTGTCATTATTTCCATTTTCTTAGATACAAAAAAGAAAACTCCACCATGAAGCTCCTTAGTGTGTGAGGCAGACATACGAAGATGAAACAGAGGGATGTTTCTGTAGCAGCTCTGAAGTTCTGATTTCTGTCTCTGTTGCCATGTTGCTGTTCTCAGCCAATTTGTAATTTGTGACCATTTATTTTTGAAGGGTTTTTAGGCCAGTTCTGATATAACAAATGGTGATAAGTTTATCCTAACTGGAGGCTAAATGGGAGCTCTATTGCCAAGCTTGGTGACAACGGTTCACATTCTTGTCAGTCACTGTTTTTAAAGATGCTGGCATATCATTCCAGGATGCTGCGGTCCCTGTCATGACCAATGAACAAAATCCAGGAGACAAAATGATGACATGGGCATTACAGAATTAACTGAGAAATTCTCCAGAAAAACTTCAAGACTCAACTTATGGTGAACGGCCTCCTCTTCCTCGTTTCTTTTCCACTTCGATCTCGCTCGTTAACCCCTCCAGTGTGTGTTACGAAGCAGAGGCGTGAGGTGAATTCCCATTGTCAGAATTGGCAGTGCTGCCTGTGTGCATTACAGCTGCATTCTCCTTTCTGCCATTCCCGTCTCCATCAACTGTAAAAATGGTTCCTCGTTTGGATTTCCTCCATCATCGTGTTGCATGCCTGCTCTGTTGTATGGGGAAAGCACACAGGCACTGGACTCCTATTCAGGGAGTGCTAGTTTTAGTCCTGCCCCTAGTGAATATGATACCAAGTCACAGTCTATTTAACAGTGTTACAAGAGATGTTTTGTATGATATTCTTTAACTTTATTTGTGGATAATTGTTATTGGTGTGGGATTTCGTTGCAGATGCCCTCCGATATTTGAGCTTGATTTTTCAGAGAAAAGAAAATTAAAACTTTAAGTTTAAAAAACCTGGTTGTCATTTCTCTCCTAATGCACCAACAGCTGCATGGTGTTTGAACCTGGCAAAACTTTTGCTCACATTTGAGTCACTACATTCAAGCATTCAATGCTTTGTTTATTGAAAATGACATTCTTCACCAATACAAAATTATACAGAATATAAACTGTATATCAAGTCCAGTATAAAAAGAGAACATTACAAGAGATACAAATGTTTCCATTGATTTGAAATCTCGTCTTCATAAAAAGGTTTTTTGTTTTTTTTGTTTTTTGTTTTTTAAAAGAGGAAAATAAGACAACAAGGCACAGCCGGTAGTATCTGAGAAGCACAGTGCATAAAAGACATACAATTCCATACAAGTGAAACAACCAGTTTCACATCATGATGAGCATTTTGCGGGAAAAAAATAAGATATTTGTACAAGATTAAAACCAAGCTCTCTGCTTGGTGTGAACGGCTTGGCTAGTCTTTTTCAGCTAGCTACACTTCACTACTGTCCACCAAGGACAGGGTCATGTGGAAATGTGCTGTACTTTATCACGAAGAGCCAGACATCTCCCAGACATCGTGGCATATGGCTTTTACCAAGTGCTTTCAACTACAGGAATATGAAGCAACTTAAGTGCAAAAAAGTGAGGTCACATACTGTCTCATAGGACTTAAGAGTTGAAGCAAATTTTGACAAGATGAACAAGAAATCGCTGCTGCTGCTGCCAATAAGAATCTTTCGACAAGACATGGATGAAGATGGGGGGCTTTACAGACCCTGGATCAGGATTTGTGAGTGGTGGGGGATAGGAGCAGGGAGGAGGGAGTTCCTTCCAGGTTTGGCAGGGGGACAGGCATGTGTCCGTTGATTAGGCTGGGGAACTGCGAAGGAAGAGAAAGGGACAGAGAGTTAGTGAGCAGGGGAGGGAGGCTCTGTGAAAGCTCTTTTCCGGTGAGGAACTGCAGCATTGTCACTGCTCTGGTTTCCTGTTGTTTTATACATTGTGCCTCTTCCTTTTCGTCTCTGTCCTCCCTGCCTCCACAACAGAGGGAGACGTTGTTCAGGCACAAAGAAACTGGTATGGTTTGTGTGCCTGTAAGGGGTGTGTGTGTGTGTGTGTGTGTATGTGTGGTTCACAAATGAGGAGCAGCTCTCAAACCAGTCCACCCTGTTCAGACTGGCTCCCCTGGGCTCAAACAGGAAGTATTCGCAGGATTTCCTCTCCCTCTCATGAGCTCTGAAACAGGACACCTCTGTTGGGCCAGCTTACCGACTCTCAGCTAGTTTAACAACCTTTGGTATCTGCTGCATCGTCGATCTTCAAACCATCTTGTTTTCTCTTTAATACAGCATTTGAGCAAGTAAGCATGAAATAAAAATAAGAATGAAAGAATCCTAGGCAATTCATGTTGAATGAAGATCAAAACCCTTCTGTTGTTAGTGGCATTTTGTTCCAAAAAATAATTGCTCTGCATGATATGGTGCCATTTGCCAGGACTATTATACAGTAGAAGAACGGTATAAATAGAGATCATTGTGTTTCAGGTTTGAGAGTTGACCAATGGCTCAAAACTCAATTTATACAACAGAATCATGTTTGGGAGAAGACGCTGGTCAACACTGTCAATTTATTCACCCCCCCTGTATCATGACCTTTTGTCACTTGCTGATTCCAAACATAACAAGACTAGGTTAAAACCTACTATACTGCTGGACTGCGACTACATTTAGAAAGCGGCTGTTTTGACCTCAGTTCTGTGAACAGCAGCAGTCCTAGACTTAAGTTATCAAATCCTGATTATTTATACAGTTGAAAAGTGCCAATTTATATTTGATATGAAATAAGCTGCTTTTCAATGACTCAACTTGACCCTACTTGCCTTTTTTTGTTTTTCCATGGGGCAAAAATTGTGGTCAGTAGCGGATACTTTTTTGGTATCGCCATCCAAATTCCAAGTGCACTGAGCTGATACTAAAAGGTGTTGTGAAAACACTGCAAACCACTGCAGCCTATTGAAAATATTGAAAAAAATACAGTATAAATATTGTAAATGTTGAAAGAGTTGGTTACTCTTTTCCTAGTAGGTTATTTCTTATTTAACCATTTTATTTTCACTTAACTCTCCACCTTATTTTAGTGTTTACTCATAAACTATTTTAATCTGCTCCCCTTGGTTTTCCCTTCACTTCTCTTTCCCACTGACCCACACACACCTACACCTACACCTCCGGTCTCTCACTGCACACACACACACACACACACACACACCTGCTTCCTCTGTGCTGCCTTTTTCTGTCTCTCTCCCTGTATGTGTCTGCTCTGTTGACTTTCCTCGTCCGCAGCGTGTTTTATAACTGCTGCCCACACAACGTGGCGTGCGTGTCTTGGATTTTTTTCACCCACGATTCACATTTTCTCGACTGGAGGAGATCTGTGTGTGAAGGTGGCTTGTTGTGACGGCTGTGTGTATGACCAGGAGATGGCAAAGTGAGACTTGTGAAACTTGTATTGTAGTTGATAATCTAAGAAAGAAGAAATATTTTTTTTCAGCGAATCTCTTCGTTACACAAATATTATTTGCGCTGAGTCATTTTGAAAAGGCTAAGGCCAATGGGGAAACTCCAACACCTGGCCGAACGATGGTGTAACTTCATCACTCACAGAGACACTCGGGTTTGTGGGAAATATTATGTTCCTGCACTAGAGGAGGCCGCAGTTTCAGGAACATGCTACTCTTTGTAGGAGACAACAAAAAGGAAGAAGATGGATTTTACTACTGTGCTCATTTTACCTGAACGGTAATTCTCAAAACTTCCTCCTAGACGTTCAAACACAATGACTAAACAAACAGTAATGGCCCTTTCATCACACCCTCTTTTCTTTTCTCACACTATTTCCATCCCTCGCTTCCTCTTTGTCTGTACACCTCTACTCCTTTGGGCATGTCTTACCTGGAAGAGGGAGCTGTGGCCCTGCAGCCGGGCGGGGCTGAGCGGGGCGACGGGACTTAGGCTGCTCCAGAAGTGGATGCCTGACAACAGGGGACTGTGGGCCAGCAGCAAACCAGAGGGAGTCTGGGAAAGGAAGGCAGAGAGAGAGAGAAAGAAAGAGAGAGAGACGGAGGCATCTTGTAAATAAGACGGAGCGGAGAGGACAGCTTTTGTTTTGAAGAGAGAGCCGCTCTTTGGAGAGCATTTCTCCGAGGCCTTTTGTAATGCGAAACATGCTGAAATCTTAAATGGACATTTATTGGCGTTAGGAGCAACAAACTGAAGGAGCAAGGAGGAAGTCTGTGGTTTCTCTCCTGAACACAGGGGCGATGTGGGGAGGAGGATGATGATGGTGCTGGGGGTTGTTGTTGATTGTGTGGGGTGGGGGCGGGGGGTTGGACGACTACTCCTCGAGCACCGTGTGCCTTGGAACGCCAACTAGAGAGAAACATATGAAATCAATTTCTCCCTCTCTCCCCTGGTCTTCCCTCCCCCTTCCTTCTTTCCCCTGTGTCACCTCAGAGAAGTGAGCCAGTGTTGCAGAGGGACCCAGCCCTGCTCTCATTATTAATGGAATTATTGGAGCATATGGCATCACTTAGGGCCTCTTCCCCCTCTCATTGGCTGGACTAGCAGAAGATTTCTGTAAATCTCTTGTTTTCCTCTGATCTCACTTTTTTGCGCCCCTATAAACAGACAGTGTGATTGCAGGCTTACTGCTGTGCTCCTTATTCCACCGTACTGATAAACTTGTGATGTGGCAGAGTTGGTTTTCTTTATAAGTCTTCCAAGGTAAACACAATATTAACCGAAATAGATTATTAAAATCAGCCGATGCTTATGGCACAGCCTCTGGGGTTATGGCAAAGATGAAACCGAACCAAAATTTCATAGCTGATTGAATTCGGATCCAACTTTGTGGCAGAGCAGAATCTAAAATTGTGCCGTAAAAACCAAGCGGCTTGTCTTCTATCAGCTGCATCATTTACGGCCGCACGGAGGGAAAATGTATCATTGCAGCTGCTGCATTTATGTCAGCTGGAAGATTGTTTTTCTCATGCAATGCAAATTTTTGAAGGCTTTTTAAGGTCTGCATTTCTACTTCCACATTAGCAGTTTGGCATTTATTTTGCCTTACTCGGTATATTTCAAGCATATGAGCAGTAAAATCAAATTATTCCTGACTTTGTCTACCAAAATAAGCACAACTGTTGGTATGATTAAATTGTTGGTATGATTAAAGTGAATCTTCGTCGAACCTGAAATGGATGCCGACCGATTAAATTAGCTTCAAAGACAGGCAAAGTATTACTATGCAAAAATTTGTAATGACTTTGTTGAAACAGAAACTCCGAAAGTACCTGACACTTTTACCTCTTATTCAGACTTGAGGAAAATTTAGCTCAAGCAACAGGACTGCTACCTAAATAAATATATCAGTAGTCTTTCCATTAATGCATGCCAGGCTGTGTCAGATGCTGCTGGGTCTTGCTGCTCTAAGAGTGCTTTGGGGACACTGACATCATGTTCTGGATGGATCCCATCATCTCCCCGTGGCCAGCCAGACCACGGCACCGCAGAGGCGGAAACAGATAGCATCACAGAATTATTCTCCAATCTGAGATTTGATTATTATTGCTCACTACATTTCAGCCATGCCTGGCATAGACTGACATAATCTCTAGTTCATCGTACATGCATGTATAAACATGTCTTGGGTTAGTGCACCTGATGAGATAGGGATGACGCATGTTTCAGAGAAGTATGTGCAGGGGCTTGGCGTGCCAGAAGTAATTTGTAGTAGGAATGTTTTCATTAATTTTCTTTATCCTCTACAGAGTCACAGATTTAGCAGCCTATCCCAGCGTACACTGAATGGATGACCGGCCCATCACAACACAATCACATTCTCACCCAGGGATAACATGCAAACCGCACACAGCATAGGCACGGTTGGTTCATTCTTGCTTTGAGGTGACAGTGCTAACCTTCCAGCCGCTGTGCAGCTCAGTATGCTGTGTATTATTCAGACAGAACAGTTTACCTGTGCAGTGAAGAAGGCAGGAGTGAGGGAACCAGAGGGCAGCGCCGGGCTGTTGAGGGCAATGGAGCCAATGTCGCTCCCTGCAAGCAGCAGGGACGGGGTGGAGATCTCCAGAGCTTTGGGCTTTTTGCTTTTTGATGGGAGTCCATCTCCTTGGATACTACTACTGCTACTGATACTTCTACCACTGCTGCTGCTGCTCCTCTTCTCCGGAGGCCGCAGGGCTCGCTCCCTGTGCCCAGAGGACAGGTTGAGGGGCTGAGCCCCCTGGTCAGAGTCCTCCTCTTCAGCGACAGGGCTCCAGCTCCGCATGGGCTGGGGGGCTTGGGTGTGGGGAGAGGAGGGGGAGCGGGAAAGGGGGGACTGTTTGGACGGCCCAGAGGAGATGTAGGACTCAGGCTTGGTGGAGGGAGGGGAGGTCCTCTCATTGGCGTTAGCCCCAAAGCGGATGACGGAGCGTGGCTCCTCCTGGCGCTCTCGGAGGGCGCGGAGAAGCTCAGGCTGGTTATGCAGGGAGCTGATGCTGAAGGAGGAGTAGAGCCCTGAGCGGAGGTAGTCGTTACGACACGCCTGCGCCCCCAAGGCTGCCAGGGTCCTCCTCTGGGCCTCTTCCTCTTCTTCCTCTTCCTCCTCCTCCTCTACCTCCAGCTCAGGGGCCTCTCCTTCCTGGAGGGGCAACCGGCCAGAAGCCAGACCCATCTCCACTGCCTGGGGGTCCATTTTCAGGATCTCAGGGAAGGACACAAACTTATAGACAAACTTTTGGCCAATCACTTTCTTGATGATGTTCTGCAAAGGAGGAGAACAGAAGTGGGTTTGAGCAAGGAGCAACAAAAGATTTCTAACACTACTTTCCTGTATTTATAAGCTGCCTTTAATAACTTAAACAAAACTGTATGTAACAATGTATGTATGTATGTATGTAGCAATCACACAATCTATGTTGATTATTACAGGGATATTTTTATTTAACTTCATCTCTACATAAAAAGACTGGATGCCACACCAGTCTCTTGACTGAGGCAAAATGCCCCATTGAAAAAAAAACAAAAAACAGGTTTGTGTTCGCATGCTGTATCACTGCTGTAGCTCTACTGTTGGTCTGATGAGAAAAGAGGAAGTGGAAGTATCTGCCAGTGGAGATTGTGGGTTTATAAAGAAGAACAACAAAAAACTCATCCTGCTGCTACACTACATGCAAATACCTTTTCAGGCCCTGTAGTAACCATCAGTAAACAGAATACAGTGATCAACGTCTTTACCTAATTAGTCGACTACCTTAGAGCGGTAGACGGCATTAAAATGAGAGAAAACTCGGTATATTTCCTGGGCGTTTGTCTCAGATTTGGATGAGTGGACTGACCTTGTCGTAGTAGTAGCGCAGGGCTCTGCTCAGCTTGTCGTAGTTCATGTTGGTCTTGTTCTTGCGTAAACCCCACAGCTTGGCCACCTCCTCTGACTTGAGGAGCTTGAACTCCCCGTCTGTGGACGTCCAGCAGATCAGGTGCTTGTGACTCTGGTCCAGCAGCAATTGCAGCAGGAACTGCCACAAGGTAATGGCACTGTCCATACCTGGAACACGACGATGACATCATCAACATGAAACATAAATTTAACTGCCACTAACTCTGAGTTTGGTTAAGTTTGATGCAACAACAAACTGCGAGTGGCTTATTGTTGAAAACTCGTAATATCTGCTGTTTTTCTCCTGTGGTCCTGTTCCTTTTCAAGGAGAAAAAAAGTCTTAAGCACACAGGCACATTATTTACAATTAATCTGTGTCAATATTGCAATTTTAGTACACACTGCAGTACAATAAACCAACAGATATTTTAGCAGTTACGCTTTCTGAGCAAATAAAAATATTTTAAATACAAAACTGTGATGTTGTTTCATATTTCTTTTGTATTTGAAATGCAGTTAAAGTTTCTTTTTTTTTTCTAAACAATGTCTAATTTAATTGGGTCCAGCAGCAACTGCAGCAGCACTGGAATATCATACTCATTGTAAGAACCTGCTACTGCAAAAATAAGTTCAGCCTGTTGCAATTTGGAAATTCAAGTAGATCATATAGCAATTTTTCTTTCTTTCTTTCTTTTTTTTTTTTTTTACATTAATTGTGCAACTTAAGCTTTTGGCGTTATTGGTGGATGACTAAGTGGAACATCATCACTCAGTGACTTCAACAAATGCAGCCCCTGCATCATAACTACCTACACACACACACACTGTGGCAGCCTGCCAAAAGCTACAAAGACAAAAATCAGCAAATGTCAGAATCAGATTGCCTAACCTCAAATGAAATCACACTTTCGTAGCCTTCAACATTCTCCTGTACTCATTCCCTTCTATGTGTTGGGACTCTGCAATACTTGTGTGTTTGTGGAGAATGCTTGGGCCAAGACGAGCTGAATTTTCACCTTCATTAAAAAGTCTTTTTTTCCCTGATTTCTGTCTTTCCAGTGTGCTTTACACCACGCAGACTATATTAGGTTACTTGCTGAAGAGGTACTGGCCTATTTGAGCTGTAACATGTGGTGTAAGGAAGAGTAGACCGGTGATGAATAGAACAGTGTGTGTTGAAGAGCGCAGTGTAATGTAGCAGCGACAGCAGCAGCAGAAGAAAAAAAAATATAAGGAGGAACAACAGCTCAAGCCAGAAATATGCTGCGGTTCAACCTGGCCCTCTCTCCACAGGAAGTATGACGGGCCCAGGGTGGGTTATTCCTTTAATAGAGGAATGTGCAGCCTCCAAGCTCCTGTCTGCCTGCCTACTAGAAGCACACATATTTACTAGGAGACGGTTTCTGTCACTTTACATACCAACACAGGGACACAAACACCGCAGGCTCTTCTCCTTTTATTCTTTTTTGTCTAATCCCCAGATGGGAAGAGGGATGGGTGAGTGATGCTGAATAACAGATAACTGACTGGCCATTCAACTCTATATCTCTCCGTCTCTCAAACATTCAGAAAGAGAGAGAGAGAGAGGGAGGGAAAGAGAGAGAGAGAGAAAGAGGGCTGAACTCATTTCCGACACAACCGATCCCCTGAGTTTTCTATCTGCCATGTGAAACTACAAAACTGTCAAAGTCAGGACTTCCTCCTATTCTACTTTCAAGGACAAATGGCGAGGAGAGGGGATCCCACAGCAGGGGAGCATTTCCCCAATTCCTGCCACACTTCCGACAAAAATCCCAGTGGGAGTGGGTCAAAAGATCAAATCATTGTCCCCTTTCCCTGCTCCACCCTTAAACCCACTCTGAAAGCAGACTGAAATTGGCCTTAAAACATTGGTAGCAGATGTCAATGTTGCCAATCACCTTAAGGGTATTAACTCTCCCTGAATCGATAGATGTTTCAAATTAAGGTATGAATAAGGGAAAACTCCATGTACCCCCTTAAACTGCTTAAATAGACTTATTAAGGACTTAGGATCTCAATTATGCCATTGCAAATTAATGGACTTTTTTAATAGATCTGTTTCTTTTTACAGTGCATCTAATTTATTAAGGGGCGTGGTATGTTTTCAGGGGTAGATAAAGGTATAATAAATGCTATTTGAAGGGATTCTAGTTTTAAAGTGATGCACCAGTTGACAGGGCTACAAGTTGGGCCAATGGAGGAATAAGAGAGGTATGCATAAACAACAGTAGTCTTACAAAAACTCAGTGAAACTTTAAGAGAAAATCCTACATTATGTGAAAAAACAACATAGGAAAGGTATAAAACACAATAAAACTCAATCCTGAGTGGCGCAGACACGTTATAACTCCCTCTAGGAATATTAAGTGGCTATTATAGTGATAGCTTTTTGGAGATTTTAAAATGCCATGCAGCATGATGAGGCAGGCTAGTAATAAAATCCCTACCGAAAGATGCGCTATGACTCCCTATAGGATTATTAATATAAGACTACTATAGTGGTTTTCGTATAGGGATGAGGAGCCTGTTGCAGATGCTCGGAGTGAAAAGTCAAGCTGTGCACAAAGCCATCCAGTGTGTTGGTTGAACGGAAACTCCTAATGAGATTAGATGGTGTGTGCAGACATTACTTAGCCATGACTAAATCTGCTCTCTTCCTGTTCGCAGACGGTGGAAAATTCAACAAGGCCAACAAGAAAAGCATCTCTAAACGCGTCTAGGCTTCACGGAGTATTTTTTTTTCTATGCGTCTTGGTCTGTGTGTTTGTTTGCCTCGCTACTTCACACATTTTGGGCACTGGTCGCGCTATTGTTTATGTATCTAAAGTTGAAGTAGGCTATACGGCTCTCAAGAGAGGTCTGGATCACTATTTCATTTCTGCCCCACTGACTCATTTTCAAGATGTTGCTCGGACCGGAAGATGGTAGAAATGTGTGTAGCATTAAACAAAATCTAAACGCCTCTACTTGCATAAAACATGGACAATACGCTCGATCCGATAACGTGAGCCTATAAGTCAAAACCTATTCTTTACAGATATGGTTATTAATATTTCAAGTGCGGATGCGGTACAGTCACGCATTATTTCAACTTCTACGCGCAATCAATTACCAAAGTACTACTAGTTCCTAGAAAGATGAAATGTTTTATTCTACGTTACCTGCGATCTCTACTTGGTCTTTGTCTCCTTGAAATTTTATGATGAAAGTCGTATGTTTCCTTGTTTTTCCATGCTTACTTCTCGTCTACACAGTTGTGCTGGACTGAAATAGGATCCTGGGCTTTTTCTTTTTCTGAGCAGGAAGTTGGAGCAGGCAGACACAGAGCCGGCTGACTTCCTCTCCCCTACGATTCCCCAGGCGGTTTGCCGTCTGTGTAAACACACTTTTCCTCCCCTCCTCTTCTTCTCTGCCTGCCCGCTGATGGCCAGGAATACTCAGTTATAGCACACATGGTAATATAGGAGCACCGAAAGCCCTCTGACTGACTGACATCATCACTCCTCTCAGCCGTATGACGCCTTCACGAACTGCTTGTAATTCACACCCCAGCTTAAAGGAGTTTCTCGTCGGAAACTGTTATCCTGTGACATTTTTTGGTAGCCACGTATCAGTCGATTTCATCATGCAATTATGCAATGTGTGACAAGGAGGGTAAATAAAAACACACAAACGACACTGATAAATTACAAAGGATGTCGTTCGATTCATTTGAATGAAAGAATGCATCAGTCACTGACATTCACGCCCCCCACGTCCTCTTAACGTCGGACATCAGCAAATTCCGCTTTTCTCTCTTGTATTTACAATTGCTCATATGCGTCCGAACCGTAATTATGATATTTCCGACAGCACCTGGAAGGCAGCACCGTCTACCGCTAGGAGGTGCTGCTGCTCCCTCTCTCTTTGTAACTGTGTAACTCCTGTATCCACTTGTGATTTTCTAACAAATTATGGAATATTTCAGTCTGTATAAGCAGCGTGTTTTCTAAATCAGATGAACACAGCATAAGTAATCGATGACTCATCCGTGTCAAATATTATCATTCTAATTAAATGAAGCTCGTCACTTTATTATAAGTTGATAACCACTTACCGAGTGGCCTTCCTGAGTCTGTGTTACATTTAGGGCCTGGGGAAAAGGTGGTAGAGTTCAGCTTACTATTTGAAAATCGCCATCACAATCTTTCACACTGTAAATAAAGCTTGAAACTTCCTTTCGTGTCAGCCTTAAGTGTTAAAAACTGCCAATTGGAAATCTGGGGCTTTTTTTTCCTAGGTTAAGGCGTACAAAGTGATACAACAAGAAACAGCTGCAGCTAAGTTACAGTAAGCTACATTTGTCTCACATATAACAAACAGCATGACCAATTTCCACCCCGCCATTCTGTGATCATACGTCAGGTGAGGGCATGTATTGTTTTTACTGGGTCAGCACTGCAGTCTTCACAGGTAATCTAATTGTTAATAACTTAACAATTAGATTCCTGTGATCAAAGTGTACAGAAAACTTCAGCCATCACCTTCTGGTGGCTTCAAACAAGTTGCACTTCTTTGCACGGTGGCCGTTGCATCATGACCCCTGTATTCAGTGACTTTACACAGGTTTACTGAGGCGTGGCTCCCGAGCAACGCGTCTGATTGGCGGGTGAATTTTAGGTGTTTTAGATGGTACTTTGGAGCGCGCCGGGGCACGCAACGCTCACTAACACGCAGAATACCGCAGAAGCGCAATGCCTCGTTTCACCGTCCACATCCGAGATGAGTGGCTGGCAGTGCCCTGTCGCGACACCACCAACACCATCCAGTGGCTCGGATACGAGGCTCTCAAACGCTACGTGAAGAACAAACCGGACAACGGGGGCATCCCAGCTGTGAAGGATATACGTTTTGTTGTGCGAAGGTGCCAGGGGTTGGGTTTGTTGGACGCGGATGACTCCATCGACGATGTTCTGGAGGATAATGACTTTGTCGAGCTTGGTAATAACATTATGTTAGGGGGGAAACTACATTAAGTTTATATACGAGGGATAGTGGAGATGTTTTTACAATGTTTTATGAGAAACGTGTGTAATATGTATTATTATCCTCTATTTCCAGCTATTGAAGGGGATACCATGTCTCCAGACTTTATCCCCTGTCAGCCTGGAGTTTCTCATCTGTATCCTTACTATTGTTTGCCATTTGTGCTGTATACACACACAGCAGTGGGTCATATTTAATTTGATTAAGAAAATAATAATAAATAAAAGAACCTGGTCATAGCATTACACAGTTGACTCCAATTGTGGTTAACATTTGAATCTCTGATAGGATAAACTAAATCTATTTCTGTAAATGTGTCACCGAGTTTTATAATCTCAATAGTTGTGGTGATACTATATATTGTGCAAAATTATCCTTAAACTATGCCAAATAGTACAGCAGCATATAAAGAACCTGAGGAAGTAAGTATTACACATTTCAACCGCTGTCTTTTCCCATCTGCATTCGTCATGGTTGTATAATACACGTCTCCCTGTGCAGTATCTTTATTTGGATGGCAAAAGCCTGACAGCGACAGATCTGGTCAATCTTGGTAGAGGACTCTACAAGATAAAGGTAATGATCAGCAAATTCCATTTGCTGTCATGGCTGGTCTGCACTAATCTTTGACTAAGCATAATCATATCCTCTGCCCAAATTTCCAGCTGACTCCAGCAGCAGAAAGCAAAGTTGTGCAATCCAGAGAGCTTTTGGACACCATCGTCAAAGAAAACAAAGGTTAAGATAAATTGAAGAGTAGGCTAATATTTACCTTTTTTCAAGTAATGTATAACTAATGTACTTCAGAAAACAAATGTTTCAAATTCTGTTGTCTATCTGGTCTGTCTCTTTCTACAGTTGTCTATGGAATCACAACAGGTTTTGGCAAATTTGCTCGGACTGTCATTCCTGTCAGCAAACTGAAGTACAGACTATATTGCTTCTTTTCGGTTTTTACATTTTCTGTTAAGCAACGAGGCATGCATGTGCTGATGTCATTTACTTTTGTTCCCACAGGGAGCTGCAGGAAAACCTGGTGCGGTCACATTCAGCAGGTGGTTATCTTTTCCCACAGTCAGTGCTCTCTGTAACGGTCGGTCTTTATTCCCTCAAACAGCATATTAGGCTTAATTTTAGCTACTGAATACACACCGACTGTTCCTCGCAAAATGTTTGCTGTGTTTATGTCTGCATCGTTATTATTATGCTGTGGTGTTTAGGTGTAGGAAACCCGCTAAGCCCAGAGAGAACCCGCATGCTGCTGGCGCTTAGGATCA
This sequence comes from Myripristis jacobus, assembly GCA_900302555.1. Lineage (NCBI taxonomy): Eukaryota > Metazoa > Chordata > Actinopteri > Holocentriformes > Holocentridae > Myripristis > Myripristis jacobus. The sequence continues at coordinate 6,781 of OMLB01062482.1, read as the reverse complement.
ATGTTCTGGCCAAAGGGCACAGTGGAATCTCCCTGGAAACCCTGCATGCCATGATACAGGCCTTCAACGGTAAGCCTTATGTTGTCCCAGCGTCAAACTCAGCTTACCTCAGCTGACCTGAGTTATCAGCTTCAGCTGACTGAAATGCGGCCGATAGCCTCCTTTATGAATCAATACATAAGGAATCTTACATGTCATACATCTGCTCTTCATCTCTAATTTACTTTGCTCCTGCAGCGTCCTGCCTCTCCTTTGTCCCAGAAAAGGGGACAGTCGGTGCTAGTGGAGACCTGGCGCCCCTCTCTCACCTTGCCTTGGGGCTGATGGGGGAGGGCAAAATGTGGTCACCCAAAAGTGGATGGGCAGATGCCAAATATGTAAGATGTTCAACAGAACTGTCGTAACAACATTTCCATATGGGTACAATAACACCTTACATAATGTGGCAGAAATGCTGTTTATAAGTCTGGTATGTTGCAAGGTCCAGCAGGAAAACATGTTTGCCTTTTAATGACCCTTAACCTTTTACATGTTTTTCTCTCCTTTCATCTACGGCCAGGTCCTGGAGGCACATGGACTGAAGCCTATATCACTGAAGCCAAAAGAGGTAATACTTAAAAACCCAGCTGCCTCACACATTTGATTTACCTTTCCTCAACAAACCTATTCACGGCTCAGGGAATGCACTGCACTGTTGTTGTCTTTCAGGCACACAGGGAAAGGATTATGGATTGAGTTCCATCTGTCCATCATTTGCTATGTCTGAGCCTCTGCTATCCTATTTTGGACTAAACTTGGGGAAATTATAAATTCTGACACAGGGATCTGGCATTTTTATTGGCCCACCACATGCTCAGTATCTCAGACACTGCTGGGCCAAATCTGATAAATCTTTCAGGAAATATGTGTTTTTACATTGGTGTTCAGTTTATACATAATTAAGATGATTAGCCCATCGCAGAACCACCAGCAAGCCAAAATGTCCCCGAACTTCAAGCAGTAATGTCTCAAACACTGCAGGCCCAATTCCGACACACCTTGGAGGAGAAGATGAGGCGTTATACTGAGATTTGGCTTTTTCAAAATTAAATCAATTGGTCCATCACAGTGTCGCTAAACAGGTCAGAAGGGCCCCAACCATCTCATCCCAGTTACACTCAGGGAGACTTGCACAAATCATGGGGTGCGTCACGGTTACGGTTGACTTGTCTTTGCATTGTAAATCTATCAATCAATATACCCTTGATCAAAAACACTACTGTCATACACACTTAACAAAGCAGCAAGCATTCTTCAAGTAGCTGCACAAATGTTGAAATTCTCTGTTGCTGTCGCTGCTTAATCTCCCTGTCTTCCCCACAGGGCCTTGCTCTGATCAACGGGACCCAGATGATCACCTCTCTGGGGGCAGAGGCTGTGGAGCGAGCCCAGGCGATTGCCAGGCAGGCAGATATCATCGCTGCTCTGACGCTGGAGGTGCTGAAGGGAACCACCAAGGCCTTTGACAGTGGTGAGAATAATTGGTGAATAAATCCAAAACAGACGGTTGCAACTACCTCCAACACAACGCAAGACCATACGATGCTCGTGATTCAGTTGTCTGTCCTATCCTGCCCCATTTCTGCTCTCCTGTACAGACATTCACTCACTAAGGCCTCACCCGGGACAGATCGAAGTAGCCTTGCGCTTCCGCTCACTACTGGACTCAGATCACCACCCCTCCGAGATAGCAGGTCAGACGGCAGATCTAAATTAAACGAGTGATTGAACATCAGACACCATTGTAGATGCTTTCAGTAATGTTATGCCTGTAGCACAGCCTCAGTGAGCACTTGTGTGGCGTGTGTGTTTCTCAGAAAGCCACCGGTTCTGTGACAGAGTCCAGGATGCCTACACCATGCGGTGCTGTCCTCAGGTAACCTCATACTCCGCAAGCACTGTCATCTTCAAATCCACAGATTTAGGAGTGAGTATATGTAAATACTACTCAGCGATTCTCAGCATTGTCTCCTCTCTCCATCTGCAGGTCCACGGTGTTGCCAATGACACGATAAAATTTGTCCAGAATATTATCAATACAGAAATCAACAGTGCCACCGACAACCCTGTATCTTTCTTTGGCCACAAGTCCAGACGGCTGCAGCAAATGTTATACTTATGGTGAAATAAGATGTAATATGATTGTAACACATTGTCATTGCAACTAGGTTCAAACATACATTTCTGGCTCTGCCGCATGTATGATCTTGGAATTAGTGTTGATCAGCACTGAGTATTTTCTTAACGGCTCTATAAGATGGTGTTTGCTGAGAGAGGAGAGACCATTTCAGGAGGAAATTTCCATGGCGAATACCCAGCTAAGGTATGTATGTAACAGTTACTTGTATGATAGTTGTGGCGTTGCAAAATAAAGTGCTTTTTGTGTTTTTGTTAGATTTTTTCTCTTCTTGCCAGTTACATTCATTGCCCTGCCCTCTGTTTAGGCTCTGGACTACTTAGCCATCGGAGTCCATGAGCTGGCCTCTATTAGTGAGAGAAGGATCGAGAGGCTGTGTAACCCCTCTCTGAGTGAGCTGCCTGCCTTCCTTGTCAGTGAAGGAGGACTCAACTCAGGCTTCATGATTGCTCACTGCACTGCTGCTTCCTTGGGTTGGTGTGCAAAGTCTTCAGTCCCTCACCACATATCATGTCCCCATGTCATTCTAAAATGAGTTATCTACAAAGAGTTAGACATTTTCTTTCCTAAAAATATACCAGTAATACCACAGTAGAGGTTACTATTGCAGCTAAAAGTCATCTTAAGACCCTTACAAAACATTTTTGGGGGGTATAATCAAATGTGATATTGACATATTGTTTAATACATTTTAGTTAGTTATTTATTTGCTTTGGAATGGAAGTCTTTGCTTCATCATTGTGTACAGCTGCATTTATATCACTTGTTGTTCTATTTAGCGCTTTGTGATGAATCTGTTATTAAATTGGCACTACTAAGTCACACAACTTGAGTCTCATCACCTATTTCCAACTGTGTCCAGTTTCAGAGAGTAAAGTTCTGTGCCATCCATCGTCTGTGGACTCCCTGTCCACCAGCGCTGCCACAGAGGACCATGTGTCCATGGGAGGCTGGGCTGCGAGGAAGGCCCTGAGGGTGGTGGAGCACGTGGAGCAAGGTAATCACCCTGCTATCAGGCAGAACTTAATGATGGCCATGTCCAAGCAACATATCTCAAAATCTATTTGGCAGATTACCATGAAATATGAGCACAATGCTGCTCCCAGAGGACAAACCCTGTCCATTTTGATGACCCCATGATCCTTCGCTCTAGCACCATCATCAGGTGCAGGTTTAGCTTGTGCACAATATCTCAAAATCTATTGAAATTTGTAAAGTGCATGTACGCTATCCAGGGGATGAAGCCTGTCAACTTCAGTGACCTCATGACCTTTCCTCTAGCACCATCCTCAGGCCAAAATGTACAAATATCAGTCTCCCACTACCTGCACTCCCTCAACAAACACCAACCTAGTTGGGCACCAGTGCAGGAGGGCATGTGCTTGTTTTTTTTTTTTCTATACATACAATGCTTGGTTAATCTGTAAACATTATAGAGGTCTGTATCCTGTAGCAAGATGGACACAGAGACAGTATTTCTTTTGCTAACTTCATAGAGCCCTGATTTATAGACGTATAGACTTCCTCAGATGCTGAGGCATCCTAACAAAACAGAAACACGGTGGCCAACCCAGTAACTCAACTTAACTCCTACATGGACTGAACTTAGTGATTAGAAGTCAGATGCTTCTTTTATGACAGCCTCATGGAAGCAGAAGAATTTTAGAATATAACTGTATGTGCTGTTTATAACTATACTCAAACAATAAGATTAATAGCATTTAACCACAATTTTAAGTATTTCATTAAAATCTAACTGGTATTGTCTCTAATCAGTTCTTGCTATAGAGCTGCTGGCTGCCTGCCAGGGCATTGAGTTCCTCCGCCCACTTCGTACCACCACACCATTGGAGAGGGTCTATGACCTTGTGCGCAGCGTGGTCAAGTAAGTCAAACAAATGTGGCCAAGGTACAGCCTTTCAGTCCCCTGAAATGATATACAACACAGGACAGTTAATATTTATCTACTGTTCCACTTCCGTCTTTCTCTGTTTCTCTGCCATTGAAAGGCCATGGATTAAAGATAGATTCATGTCTCCTGACATCGAGGCTGTTCACCGTCTCCTGCTTGACCAAAAGGCAAGTGCCAAATGTTTGTGGAGCAAATTACAGACAGTGGTTAGAGCGACTGTCATGATGTGTCGATATTATCAGTGTACATGCACCTGTAAACTCGACAAGGATACACTGCAGTTAAAAAATCAGACTGCAAATTGTGATTTTAAAAAATGTTACTGTGTTTATGTTGTCATCTATCTCAGGTGTGGAATGTTGCCAAGCCTTACATTGAGAAGTATCAGACGGAGTACATCCCCGAGTCCCGTCCTGTCTCTCCTACGGCCTTCTCTCTGGACTCCCCGGCATCACCAAGGAAGCGTGTCCGTCACGAGTGAATCCATACTCATCTTCAAAAATGTTTTCTTCAGGACCACTACAACAACCACAGCAATAACAACAACATAAAGTAATTTATTAAGACTTTCATTAGGAAATGACAACTCAGTAATCAGTACTGGTAAAGCATGCCATGATATTTGGACCCTCATGGAGAGAAACTAAATTTAAACACTGATCTATTTTATTCAAGTTTTCAACCACAACACAACATGCGTAACTGCTGTATTTATCTACACTTTTTTTGGCCCTAAAGTGTGCCAACTTTGGTTTTTAAGTCCTTATTACTACCTCAGCCACTGTACTATTCTAATATAAAATCCATGTTGATGATACCGCACAAATATTACTCTTATGATATGCAATCTGGTGTAATTGTGTGAAATCATTTACAATTGCCATCCAAATAATAATAATTTAAACAGCACAACAATAAAATATTTTAAAACCTGGATTCTGTTATCATTTGCATGATGATGTAAGCCCAATTGATTTCCCCTTGACTTTCTTTCGTATTTCCGGAACGAATTACAAACTTAAACAGAGGACTTGGGATTGAGAAGACAATGCCTGAATTTTCATTTCAGGGTGAAATGTTTCTTTGGAAAAAATAAAAATGCTCCTAACACAAAACAAACATGCACACACACTCACACATGGAGTATGTGGGGTTTGAGCCATTTTGCAAGCTGTTTGTCCTGCTGACATGTCCTTGAGCGAGACAACGAATCCCTTCCAGCTTTTGGGGTGTCCTGTTCGGGTATTTACCCTGGCCCCTGCCGTCCTTGTGCAAGTGGACAAAGAGAAACTGAATTTACACAGGGTGTCAATAAAGCATTGTATTGATCTTCCTCCTGTGTGTTTGATCCCTCCCTGTGCAGGTCATAGAAACCGTGATCAGGACGGCATAAGGGACTTGTTGATTAAACAGAAAGTAATGTCAATATCCACAGGGTAATACTGGTTCAAAAACACTACAAACATGACTTCAAGCACGGTTTACTAAATGTCGGTTGCTGTAACCATCACGTTTCAGAGGCCTCATTTACTTATGGATGTGTTTTGGCCTTACATTCCATCATACAATCTCCTAAGGTCACAAGAGACTACTTTTAACCTTTAATATATTCTTTCAACTGTACTGGGGGGGAAAAAAAATCCATTTGTACAGGAGGATACATTTTGCAAAGATGGCCTTTAAGCATTTAATAAGAGAAGATGACCAGAATACTGTGTTGTTAGGCTATTATTTGTAGCAGTATCATCATCAGCAGCAACACACACTTTTTTAAACAATAGGTCTCTTCTTTGGGACAACACAAAACACATATGCTGCATATGTTAATCACATATGCTGTGTTAAAATGTCCTTTTTTGTAGTGTCCAATAGTATTGTTGTAGTACAAAAACCGTGTCTCTGTTGGGAAAACTAGAAAACCTTGTAACATTACTGGTGGCTACTTTTATTGTTTGTAGTGCCAGGTTTATCAATTAATCATAAAAATATATATTGTTTTGCTTATTAGGCATACTTGATAAGAACTGAATTTGAGAGGAAAAAGTATGTCCTTCGAGCCGGATTTGAACCAGCGACCTAAGGATTTCAGCCGTATGCCTCTACAGTCCTCCGCTCTACCAACTGAGCTATCGAAGGGCCGCTTTCAATTATTAGCGATTACAAATTTAACCAATGCACCATCATGTTTAACTGGACACCCGAACATATTTAGCTGACGCTCCGGAAATGTTGCGTGACTACACGTTACTGACGTCGCTTTGATAGCCGGGTTAAGGTTCATTTAGGACCTTTCCCAAACTAGCCCCTACTCCCTCTCTCTACCCACTTCCACTCTGTTTGCGCGTGCACGTGGAGGGTCCACCACATTAAGTGCCGCCCGAAACCAGTGAACGGGGGTGGGAGTGGGCTATAACACCCTCACACACCGAGCCTGCACCGACACCACACAATCTCTAATACAGTCGTAGACGGGCTCTGCCGATACCGACTTATAGTCCACGTGCAACGCCATGTTGTGTCCGTGATGGAGGACACTACTTAAAAATTTAAGTTCCGTGTAAAAATGCGCCGACTAAGACAGACATTTAGCCTATGATTGATCATTCTGACATTAACAACTTAGGGGTAAATTGAAGAGTTCATTTACAAACACATAAAATCTATTTTTAAAAAGAATAAAAACCCAGGTTTCA
>OMLB01062480.1:0-23917 GCA_900302555.1 Myripristis jacobus | reverse complement strand
TTAATATAATACATACATACGTACATACTACATACTATGTCAATGGTAAATCAAAGATCCAGTCTACAACATTATGTGATCTGAATGTATAATTTAAAACACTATTCATGTGTTTTATTCATAAATAAGTGCTCAAAATTTTTTTGCATGATTTGGACCTCCCCAGTTTCAAAACCCTGGTTACGGCCCTGTCTGTAATCACTTGTATGTTTACACTTAGTATGTGTGAGAGTGTCCAAAATCACATGATGAAATGTAGGCAACATTGTTGAGATGTTTACTGGGCAATGACTATAAACTGACCTTTAAACTGTCAAGTAATCTCTTGAAACTACAGTGCACTATTTTGCCAAAAAAGTTAATATTAATTTTATCATTTCATGTGTGTGTGTGTGTGTGTGTGTGTGTGTGTGTATGTATGTGTGTGTGTGTGTGCATGTGTGCGTAGACATGATTGGGATGAGGACCAGGGCGCCAAAGTCAAGTGAGGGCAAGATGGTGAATGGGAGGGAGACTCTGCGTCTTCGCTCTAAGGGCGCAGCTACAGTTCAGGAAGTGGTGAGTTTCACACGCTCTGATGAACAATGGCCACTTAAAGCTCCAGACACACACGCAGACATATGCACGTACGCACACACTCTGACAAAGCAGACTCCCACACCCTCTGTTGATTCCAGTGACAAATGTACTAACACGCAAACACAGACACAGCATCCATTAGCCATCATTTCCTCCACTGAACAGTGTTTCTCAACCTTGTCGGCTGTCACCTCTGAAAACAAAGTACTTCTTATTTGCCACATGCAAACATCTGCACATTAAGGTGAACTGCAACAACAACCGTTTTTATTCCACCCCTTCATGGTATATCACCTGATAAATTATTAGAGGAAGCCTGGGGGTTATGCTCATTGCTTCACAAAGAAAACCCCTGTGGCTAAAACTACTGATTTAGAACATCTTACAAGTAAGCCATCCATAGAACGCAGCTAACACCTCGTAGCATTAACAGTTTAGGGATCACTGAGTTCTTTGTTATCTATCTGCTTTTAAATATTTATAGAATATAAAGCCAGTAGCCCACAATGTTCTTGGATCTTATGTGACTTGGCATGAGAGGATATACTCGCTCGAGTCTTCTATCAATATTTAGAGTGTGAGGGCCATAGAGTTTCCAGTGACCCTAATCAATTTTACTGTTATGTCTGCCAGCCGAATGAGTTTGAAGAGCGGGCCACCAAGAAAGTGGATGACCTGTTGGAAAGCTACATGGGCATCAGAGACGTGGAGCTGGGTAAGACCACCCACAAACATTTTGGTTCTGCAGATATTTAACTGAGGTTGTCACAGCATTAAACAAGTTTAACATTCTTAATCAGCTGCCAATTACAAGCAAATGTGATTCCTCACATGTGAAAATGTGTGATGTTTTAAGAAAGTAATTTTCTATCTTTGTCTATGGTGAGAGAACCCACTCACTGCTATAGGAACCATTTACATAAATGAGGAAACCAAAATAAAATAAAGCAAAGAAAAAAAGAGCACTAAACACAATGTGTAAAACATTTTTATGAGCCTTATGAGGTTTTTTATTTTTTGTTGCTTTAATCCATTGTTGTTGTGTTCAGAATATGAAGTCCACCCATTTACTTACTTGTATTTTTTTTTTTTTAGCTTAAGGAGTGTTAACCACATTGGCTTTTACATGTTTGTCTTTCCCTTCTGAAAACAGAGAGTAAAATTATGAGAATTTCCTTTGAAACTTTAGCAAATTTAACGATAAACTGGTGCTGTCATTAGTGACTCAGCTGAAGCTGATGGCCTCTTTGTGGATGCCTGTGAAGGAGAAAGGCACGCTTCCCAAGAACTAACGTTTAAAAACAACTACAGTCTTTGTTGACACTGACATTGTTGACATTGTTGGCTGCAGACTAACAGTTGTTCTCTCATATTTGTGTATGCATAAGCCATGTCAACACTAATTTTAATCTGGTAGACCTTCCTAGCTCAATTCCAACCTTAACCTTTAGTTTAAAAAAAAAATCTTGAATTTAAGTTAACCTCAATGTTTTGTGTCATTAATTGAATGACACAGCATCTTAATATGATGAAGAATCAAGCAAATCTCAGACAGACTCGGGTTTATGGTGTGCGTGTCTTTCTTAAGATCCAAGACTCAAGAAGTTATGTGTTTGAGACATGCTTATTGATGGTATGGAACCAGTAAGGTTCCATACCATCAATAAGAGCTTGCCCTTTGCCATGGCTTTCAAGACCAATGACCATGGTGCCAGAGGGGCATTAGCGTGTTTAGATCTCATATGAACAAAAACTGCAAGGCAATATTTCACTCAGTTCTGCTCCTTCATTTTTACCAAATGTACGCTGGGAATTAAGTACAAGATTGGCTGTAGTATGTCCCGGAGGGGTGGATCAGGATGGGGTTACATAAAGTTCAACTGGGGAAAAATATTAATCACTCTCTTATGTAATTTGTTTAGTCTTAATGTCAAGACTTTAACCTTTAGCATTTTCAAATGTGACAAATTGTGACATCCTTGGCATCCTCATTTTATCTTGAGCCAGATGTAAAGCTCATGAGAATGCATGCTCCCTCTGAGCTCCTGATGGTTAGTTACTGTAAAACAATGATATTCAAACTATGGGTGCTCTGCTCTGCCTGTGCGGCATGTCACATCCAAGCCTGGTGTATGTTAAGTGTTACTTCATTAGAAAATTCACTGGACAAAGACAGGCTGTGACGTGACACGTCTGCTGCAGGAGAATGTTTTCATTAGTGAAGCTGCTCACTGATCACAAAAGCCGTGATAACCCATGCGTGATAACCCATCTTTGGAAACAGGGGTTGAACCCTGGGTAGGGAAAAGAAATGCTGTTAGTGCAGCAGGTGAAAAACCCCTGCTCTGCTGCTGTGACCATGACCACTGGAAATCAAGACAGGAAATTTTAAATCATGCAGTGTATCAAATCCCTTGATGTCCTGAGAAATAATGAGGACTGCAGAATGCAAATGTTACAAGCTAAGCAGGCTAGCTTATGTTTTCTATGCATTGTTTGTCAACAGGTAAGCACTTTAATTTAAATTTAACGCTCCTGTTATCTTCAAATTTACAGTTTCATCAATTGGGGTCAATTTGGCACCAGTAATTTAAAGCTCCAGAAAATTATTATAACATTAATGATTATAAGTTATGTTAAGAAAATATGTTAAGAATAATGGTTTTCCATGAATAATCTTAAATTACCTGTAATAGTAAAAAAAAAATACAGCATTTTATTTATTTATTTATTTTGACTTCGCAAAATTACATGGTGGGTCCTGGAACAAGTAATACTTACACTTGTGGGTCCTGGCATGGAAAAGGTTGGAAAAGGGAATCCCTGCTGTAACATTTAGAGTGAAGCCATATGAATCCATGACTGAAGACAGAGGCAAATGTTCAGACACAGCTCACAGTTTTAGACACAAGTAATTTGAGAGATGCTTTTATTTTGTCATTCCATTTTGAGACAATTTCAATATTTGTTTTTCAACTTGTGTGCACATTTCAATCTTTTTTTTTTTTTTCAAAAGCCCCATTGCAAGATGACCATGACTGACCATATTTTTTGGGGTATGTTCACAGTAATGGGGCTCATTAACATAATGCAGTGGAAATATTTTATAAAGATTTGTCAGTAAGATGGAGTGTCTGTTCTCCCCTGCAGCGACCACCATCGTGGAAGCAGGCAAAGACAAAAAGAACCCTGATGACTTTGCAGAGGCCTTGGACTCAGTTCTTGGAGATTTTGCTTTCCCTGATGTGTTTTTGTTTGATGTGTGGGGGGCCATTGGAGATGTCAAGAATGGCCGAATTTAGAATCAGGATCAGAAATACTTTATTGATCCCCCAGAGGAAATTGGGTTTCATAGACATGTATAGTTGAGAGAGGGCTCTTGTCCATGTGAGAAACAGTTAAGAGATTCTGGTCCATCTATTTTGGAAAATAAAGTTTGTGCAAAAGCTTTTCCTATTGCTTACCTAGTCCTTCAATGACATTTTAATCTACTTCCTTTGAAAATTAATTTAACCATTTTGCTGCACTACACTGTCCAAAGAAAGAGCTTGTTAGCAAACAGATGATCATTGTTCAAGTCCATTTCAATAAATGTTCAGATCCCAATGGTAAATAAAGAAGTCAGCAAATTGCAATGCAGTTCTTGAATGAAGTTGCAGCAAAAACAGCCATATATTAGTTGTTTAGCTGATGCTCTTCATCAGAGAGAAACACAGAGTTCCACAATAAAATTAGCTAAAACTTGCTAATAAACCAAAATTACAAACAGACAGTTGCAAGGAGTGAAGACAATAGACAATAAACAAATAATAATGCATCCATGGAGTGATTGTATATGATATACTGTAGCTGGGGTTGTAAGATGAAGAAACTGTTGGCAAAATCGTAGAGGAAAATCTTTCTAATTCAAACAGACCCATCTAATATATATTTATGAGTACATAACTTGAGTAAAGACGTTAAAAAGAATCAGAAAGAATCAGAAAGCCATAGAGAAAACCACAAAAGTAGATAAGACACACAATGTTTCCCCCCAAAGGTAAAGTCACTGGGACAAACAGGAGAGGAGCAAGGGGACATCTTTGGCTTATACCACTGTTGGAATGCATTCGTCCTCCTCTCCACTAACAATATCAGTTCCTTGTACATGCTTCAAATGCATGATTTGAAATTATTTTTTTGTACCCAAGCTAATGGCACTTCAGTAACAGTGGGACTTCGAAAGAACAAATAATGAAAAAAGCAGATGATTCTGCTAGTACAGTGTGTTTCCATATTAGTATAATTCCTGGCAAGTCAAGCCATGCATTCCAGAGACTTCCTGGGTAATTATCGCTGTTATGCAGAAATACAATCCATAGATTCCCCATGGTTTAAAAAAAATGTTAAATGAGTAATATCGGCATGGAATGCCATTGTGCATGCAATGGAAGGAAAAAGACACAAAGGAAAACAATTACAAAATATTAAATATCTATAGAGTTGCAAAATGGGAGGGGATATTTTGGGTGGCCGGGTATCCCATCAGCTACCCCACTCATTTTCCCAAATGCAATGTGACGTGACAGCCCGTTTGAGCATTTCTGACACCTGGACCGGCATGAAACTCTCTTGGTTGAATCATCAGCACAAACGAATAAGATTCATGCTTAGTGGAAAAAAATATCAGTGATAAAAACTGTGCACAGAACAACTTTAGGAGACATTGGCTCAAACTTCCAATTTAATTTAATTCTGTTTCTCAGACTGGTTGACGTTTTTCACACACGCTTCAGTCATTTCAGCAGCTATGGTCCTGACGGCAACCTCTGATCTGGAATACAATATAATATTTTACTGAGTATATTTGTCTCTTTTAGCAGTTTAGCTCATGGATACTGGAGCATTTAGAACCATTTAACATAGTGACCGACAGAAAAACATGAAGGTGTAACATTGTAAAGCCATGGTCATAACGTAACCCTGTACTACTGTAGAAGCGCTATATTGGGGTTATGTGTAGTAAAAAAAGAAAAATTTAAAACACAGTGGGTAATAGGGAAGATACTTCCAGAACCTCTGCCCACTTTGCAGCTGTATTAGCTTGAAGTAGCTGGTAAAATGCACACCCTTTGCCCTTATTTTCTTTAATCTTGTTGTTTGCCTGAAAAATGAAGGTCTTCATGTTCACTGCTTGATTAATATTGTAACTGCATAGTATCTCACTAACATATTTGTAGTGTCACTTTAATTTCCTGAGGTATTTGAAGCCTTTTTATGTTATCTTGTTGTTTGGTTTCTTTTAAAGACAGAATGTAAATAGACATTGTTCACATTTGTGAGAAAAGTGACATACTGTTCCAGTTTTGAATATTGAATGTATAAACTTGGGATGTTTATCAGTGTCTCATACCTTGGTATTGCAGCATTTAGCTCCGATGCGTGCCATTCTGTATGATGGTGTATTAGGGCCAATGTAGGGGGAAACCGAGAAAAAAAAAATTGGATATTCTCTGAGATCACAGTGGGAAATTCATGAGAAAAAAACTCACAAATTCATGCAAAAAATCCTTGAGATTATACAGTCTCCATTATATTCCCCCCTACAATGATCCGTCTTAATTTTCTCTGTGGAGAATCATCAAACTACAAGCTGAAGTTCAGCAGTTTAATATTCCCTTGTTCTACAAAAAAGGACAACATTGAGATGAGGAGTGGAGCCTAACAATTTAGAATAAAGTATTAAATCATGTTCTGTTGAGATATCTGTGTTTGCATATGTGACAAGGGATCAACTGCCAATATTTCAGCACACAGTTTGATGTAAGTTTCTGGAGAGGGAGAAGATCATCCATCGGGGCTACAGTGTTCTAAGCGTTTGTGTGGTTGTAAGCTTTTGATTTGACATGATGTATATTACAGCATCACTTGATGAAGACCTGAAAATGTAGGGCACATTATTTCACCATATTTCATTTGTAAATAAAAAATGGCTGGAGTTTGCAGCTTTCATGTTCTTGCGTACCTCACAAAAACATTAAAAATCCCACTCCGATAGATTTTTGTATTCTCTGTTGGTCATTTATTTACATGGAAAATCACATGCTGCTTTTGTCAAACACATTCAACACAGACACTTCATGAGCAGAAGGTAATATGGATATAAGACGTTGCACAGGTAATATGACAGTATAAGGATTTGCTAAAAAAAAAACAAAACCCAAATGATCATTTTAAGAAGCAGCACTCACAAAATGGTACAGGAAGTCTGAGCAAATGTTGTTTTGTAGGATCAGTGTTGGGTAGTAAATGAGTAACACATTACAACATTATTGTTACTTTTTCCCAGATGTAAGTAGTGTAATAAATGACTATTTCAATTTCAGCAATAATATTTTGTTATCTACCTGCCCCCACCACCATCCCAAACAACTTTCAATTCATTCTCATCATTATTTGTCGTCACCCTCTCAGCTGATGGCACGAGATTTAGTTGAACAGTTCTGTACAGCTGCTCCACAAGCAGAAGTAATCTCATTGAACTTCAATAGATGAAGGCAAAGAAGTACACCTTTTTCTAACTAAGTATTGTTTGTTCTGGAGCCCAGTGACAGGCAAGAGAGAGATGACACAGAGGGGGTAACCAGCATGAAACCTAGAAGTCTGCTAATAACGGAAAAATTGCAATCTGATCACATCGATTTAGCTTGGCTTGTTAGTCTTAGTTGCTGACCTTTAAGTTCAATCCATTCATCACCATGAGGCTTGTTAGCTCGTCTCTGCTGACCCTGCAAGTTCATGAATGCTGCGCTCTTTCCAATGCCATCATTTAATGCATCAACATGTCCTTAATTTTTGATTTTGATTTCCTTTCTAGAAATGTTCCCCTCTAGATTGGATAGCAGAGGCCTTTCCTTTTTTCAGGCCTGGATACAGTCTCTATTTTATGTCCTGTTATCCAGGACCCTTATATTGAGTGCATTTATGAACTTATATATAGGCCGTCTCATCTGCCTTTTTCAGTCCTTACTTATAGACAGCACCCTTAGCTTTGGTAGCGGAGGTTTTTATGACCTAGATTATTGTTTTTCTTTTCTATTCCTATGTATATATTGCCGTTCTACTTTATTTTATTTACCTGTTGGTATGTTGGCCTTGCTTATCTTCTACCTGTTTCACATCGCTTATGTATAGAGTGATATTTGAAATGATGACATCATTAATAGCTGATTTCCACCAGGTGTTGTCTATGTATCTAACTATTTAACTGCATTTGACAGGATGTACAATCACCTCTTGCTTGAAACGTCAATTCATCAAATGATGAAACTGGAATCTTTTTGTTTGAGGACACAGTCACAATCAGCATTTATTTATTGGTGTGCTATTGCGTCATATGGAATTAATTTTTTTTGCTATTCCAACTTGGCTGTTGGCAATGAATAGTTTTATAGCTGTCTGATGTTAGCTGACTTGCTTTGAAAAACTTTCTTTGGCTCTTCTCAGTGAGGTTTAACTCAACCAATGAGATTAATTCTGCCTACGGGCCAACTGGATCACAGAGTGTGCAACTCCAATCTGGAAGTTAACATGGCTTAGATGAGGAAGGCATGAGGCATAAAAGCTTACTGCTTGATTTTATCAAACAAAAGCACATGACAAGAACATCTGACATGTTTGTCATCCATCTTCTCTGATCATATAAACGGAAGTGCACAGGCAGGGCAGCTGACTTATCTTGTTTTTTTTAAGATGACAGAGGTTGCAATTTCCAATTTGTGGAGCGTAACTAAAACACAACATCCACTGTCCTAATAAACCTCTGCTCCCAGGGAGTGCAGTAACTAAGTGGCAATAGTACTTCCGCGATGAATAACTTTAATTAATTTAATTTCTTTCTTCATTTATTCATTAATCTATTCATTTTCTTGAATAACAAATGAGTGACAGTGATGTCAAGTAGTAAGTCGATGATGATACTCTCACAGAGTGATTCCTCTATAAGACGATAAATAACATTAAATAACATTTTAAGCAATTAAGTGATAGAAAACATTTTTGGATATTAAACACTTTTTAAACCTTTTATACAGAGAGTACAAATAAATATTATTCTTATATTTTTTTGTCCCGATCTTTGACATTTTTTCAGGCCTGACTATCTAAACAGTGTATTTTCATGCTTCAAACAAATATCCATGATTTGATGATGATGATCACATGATCACATCACAATGATCACATCATCATCAAAATCCACTTTTATTTTCAACTTTTCAACTATTCTCAACTTCTTTTTTTTCTGACAAACTTGTGTATGTGACTTAGATATGACAATCAATCAATATCACATATAACAAACAATCAATATGACAAACATGAGTTAAAGGAGTGTTAAAGCAATATGCAGTGCTCCTACATAGGTCTGGAAAGTCTTTAAAAGGACTGAAAATTAACGGATCATTTCCAGGTCCTGAAAAGAACTGACCTAAAAGACTGTGATTAATATGGAGCCATAATGCATCATGTCACAGGGCACACAAGTACAGAGTACATGTTTCCACTGTTCCACTGTGCAATATGACCTAACTGACACTCATGTTGTTATTTCTCTATGTGCACACACCATGCTGAATGCAACCTTAAAGTCAATCCAAAACAAAACCAAAAAAAAAAAAAAAAAAACCCTGACAAATGGAAAACCTGTGGTCTTTTGAAGATGACGTGTGTAGGAGGCCTGCCTCTGGATATTTTAGGCAATATTTCATTTTAGCAGAAACATTTTCACTTTGAAGCACTTCTGCAGCAACTCGAGAGCAGTCAGTTTTCAGAATTAGGACTCTGGGGACCCACTGTCACACTGTTGCCGCAAACATTCAAGGTTTTTCCAATTAGTTTTCAAGGTCGATCGTTTCAAAAAGGACCTCCTTCAAAGTATAACCCTGAACACAGAGTGAAAGACTGGAAGACTGCTTGCAAAACAGTACAGATCTCCTCCAGGTGGATCTCCTCTTCTGCAGTGCTGGGACTTGGGCGACAAACTATACTTTTTTGGCTACTGGGAGAAAGGAAACTACGAAGGCACTGCCTGGGCATATCCCCTTCTTCGGACTCAATTGCAGTATAAAACAGGTTTTTCAGAGGTTCTGAATCACTGCCAACATGAGAGCTCCTTGATCATACAGTCATACCAAAAATATTATGCTGATAAGCCCAGCAGTATGGGAGATTAGCTGTGATTGTGATTGGCTGGGAGCTACACATCCATTGCCCAAAGACTGACACCAAGAAGAGTCCCAAGTTCATTAAAAAATGAGAAAATCCAGGGCAGGATCTCTGCAGAGACACACACCAACACACACTTCTTGTGGCTCAGCAGTGATGACTGAGGGGGATCATTTTTGTATGAGTCTATACAGTGTTTTTTTGTTTGTTTGTTTTGTTTTTTTTGGAAAATCCTACTCATTCTGGCTTTAAGATTCAAAGCAGGAGTGGTGGAGAGAACAGCCTATTTTAGCAGCTAAGCTCTGAAAACGGCAGTGTTCTCCCTGTGAAGTATCACATTAAAAGAACTGTCCGAATGGCACTTTACAAAAAAGGGCCTTTACCTGCAAGTGCAAGATGTATGATTTATCAACCACCACATCGTATGTCAAAGTTAGAGTTTGTTATGACTGATACAGCGATGCTGAACAGCTGGAGATCATCAGACCACACAAACACACAGAGATACACAGCCTTGCTGGTTTTTGGATTGATAGCTGGGTGTTCTGGCACTGGATCAGTGGTGCTGAGAACAGCAGTTTTTCATACTGCAAAGGCCGGATCAAATCCAGATGCTGCTGGAAAGAACTGTCTGAAACTCCTTTTTCAGAGCACAACAATCCCAGTTCATATTTGGGTGATCAGGAACCACTATCGTCAATAACCAGATATGTTTCAGATGCATGGGCTGTTTTGTGAATGTTTAGACAGTATTAAATCTATTTCAGGCCGTTCTGATGGTTAAGTGTTGCAGTTTTCAGGAAACTATGGCTCGCGAGCCAGTTCTGGCTCTTTGCCAGAAGTCTTCCAGGTCCCGACAGAAACCTGGTTTCCACAACAAGAGCACGAAACTAAAATAGTAAAATTACCACTAAAGTCTCTTTCCCACAAATACACGGCATGACCTGCTCTGGCCTCTCTCTGTTTTTCTCCCAGTGTGCCTGCTCTGTAGAAAATGGGGACCCACGTGACATGCAATGCAATGTGGGGTATACACACTATATTTGAAGGAAAGAAGCTACCAGTGGCGTGATAAATGCTGCTAATCTTATTTATTTTTATTTTTGGAAGGTAGCTTAAATTAATAAGCCTTATGATTCTGCTTAAATTACTACTTAACTGTCACTCTTAATCCTTTGTTTATAGTAAACTGTCTAGACGGTTTATACTAACTGTATGCTAGTTTGTATAGTGTATACAGTATATTTCTAATTATTGTATTGTGTGTGATGACTGAATAAAAATAGTACTGAAAGACTCAAGTGAACAAATGCATAAAGATTGCATTCCAGAGAAACAAAGCTTACAGAGACGAGCTCACAAAGGAAGTGTGGGACCCCTATATGAGAAAAGGGGATTCAACACAACAACAGCAATACAAGAGCTCACTGACAGTCCCTCTGGGGTCCTATCCTGTGATCATGGTGCCTGTTCCCACAATGCTTTTGTAATGATGACTGGCTTACACTAGCTATTGACTTTCCTTTTCAGCGCTGTGTTTTATAAACTGACAAAAAATGCACCTCTTGGACTTTTCACCGTTGATTCTGTTTTCATAGTAGCCCAATTTGGTGTGAAAACCAAGACCCTGCAGTGGTCAAGTGAGCTGCATGTGGCAGCTTGACGTTAAAAAGGTATTCAAACGTGGTGCCAATGACACTCGACAGTCTTCCCATAATCGGTAATAGCAAGGCATTTTGGTTAGACTGGGTATCATAAAGGTGTCAAATTTCAATTCCCTGTGTCATTAATATCATGTTTACAGTTGTTTTTACACCTGAATTGTTTAGTCCGACTGGATAAAACTGGTACCTTTACCACCTTGGTGCGG
The DNA here is from genome assembly GCA_900302555.1 of Myripristis jacobus. Lineage (NCBI taxonomy): Eukaryota > Metazoa > Chordata > Actinopteri > Holocentriformes > Holocentridae > Myripristis > Myripristis jacobus. Next base: position 12,264 of record OMLB01062480.1, on the reverse strand, counting down.
TTTATTTGGGCAGGTGTGAAATGAGCAATCAAACCTGCCCAACAGAACCTGATCGAGAGCCTGCTGATATATTGCTAAAATGTGTTTGTACAATAAAGTGAGAGAGGAAAAGAAAACCGCCTTCCAACCAAGCATTGTTGATACATTTGGGTTGATCTGAATTCTTTGCTGTGTGAAACCACACCAAACTAAACGAACAATGCACTGTTTGGAACCACAGCACACAAGCTACAGGTGTGAAAAAACCCTAAGACTGTGCGTGGAACCGTCCGTGTGTATGTGTGTGTGTCTCGTAACGTGCCAGTTACATTGTGACAATGCCTGGGGAAGGCAGGTGCAGAGGGTGGCGCTGGTGGTGGTGCATGTTGTGGTTCTTCAGGAAAAAATGTATCAGATGAAAAAAAAGGTTCCTGAACCCTGGCCTCGTGGTTAGACAGAGTGTTCTTTGATTCCTCAACCACCATGTGTCCTGCTGAAGTGTTCTTGGGCACTAAATTGCTGCTCAATAATAAACTGCTCTGAATAACAGCATCAAGGCTAAATGCCTGTACTGGGCATGTAAAACATCCGGGTCATTCCATGTCATTTCAACAAATTTTCAGGACATCCCATGCACTTGGGTCTCAAAAAATTCTGTGCCCAACACATTTTCATATACACGAGTGTTGATGATGAATATTCATAATGTATTTTGAACATAAAAAAAACAAACTGTAGTATGAATGTGATGTTGTGACAAATAAATGTATATTTCTGATGCAATGGTCATCATATTTAAGTTAATAATGGACAAATAATAAACAATAAATGAATATAAGACACAGAAGCAAGCTACAATGGTCTAATATTGAGGAATTTCAATATTCGCGAGTGGTGAAATAGCCCCATATTTGGGATCAAAAATAAAAATGAAGAACTTGCATAAAGAAAAAATGTTTTATATCCCAAGAAAGAGTAAGCTTTGAACTTTAAATTAAAACAGAGATCAGATTTGTTTGTACATTCCCACATGCAGTTATGGGCCAATAAAAATCTGACACGCAAACTTTTTTCGTGTCAGATCTTTTTGTATATTCTGAGATAGTAGGTGGAGGTGTATTACCGTACCAAATTTCAGTTCCCTATGTGGTGTAGTTCTTGAGATATTGACACCTGAAAATGGAGGAAAAATAAGGACGCGCGAAAATCGCACCAAAACCGACACATAACCTCCTCACGAAATTGGCCATATCTCAAAAAGTATCCATCCGAGCAAACTAAAATTTTACAATGTGCCTATTGGATAAATAGGGAACAACTGGCGAAAATTTCAGAATTTTTTGAGACCCAAGTGTGTGGGCCATTTGTTGAAATGACATGGAATGACCCTTATACATTTTATAGATATTATGCTAAACATGCAAAATCTCTGGTATGCTCCTTTTAAGGTTTTCATGAACTGGCCACAGATGGAATCAGTTTTATGTTAGGCTATGGAGCCTGCTTGGTGCAGCTATGGATGGATGGGATGTCCATTATTTTCAGTATCTTACAGTTTATTCAGTTGTTTAATTTTTTATTTAATTTAATATTTAATTAACATATTGTTAAATGCTAATGGGAATGGGTTCCAAAATGAAAGCAGCTACATTTAATGTAAATAAGAGTCTAGTTAATCATTTTTGGCAAATTTACCTTGGGGCCACAGAATGAAGGTTGAGTTGCCTGTGTCTGTTGTAGGACTTGGTAAGAGGTAGAAAGAGGTAGGCGTGTAACTATGCAGTGGGCTTTCAGGTGTCCCGAGTTTTTTGATTCGTCATTACCAGTCCACATAAGTGAAAGAATCAGACCTCATCCTTCCTAATGGCATGGAGGTGGGCGGTGTCATAAATGATAAAACTTGTGCTCTCCAACACATGTCCCATGCAACATTTTTTTTTTTTTTTTCTCCGCCCACTATCACATTTCCTCTGTCAAACAAGGGAAAATTTCCTCTCACCTAAAATGCAATTTTGGTTCTTTTAGAGCAGGTGTAAAGGGCAGAGATTTTGCTCAATCATGGCCGATGAGTAGCTGGGAGAAAGCAGGTTGTTTGGGCGCTGGCTGGTGCTGGGTCTTGTCACACAGTAATCAGCAAGCTGAGAGGTAGGTGACGCGCTTCTAAAAGACTGACAAACCTCTGTCCGAGTGTCTTGTCAAAATGGATGACATATTGATCTTTGCAAAGATTTTAATGTGAAGAAATAGCATTACATGGCATTACAAAATTATAATTTATAAAAAATGATTTGGGAATTCAGTTTCACAAGTATTTCATGAGATATCATGATACTAGAAGTGAAAACTCAGCCAGTTTGGCCAGACTGATTCGAGGTGTTTGCAAAAGAGCACAGCGATGCCAATGCCAGAATACATGACATCTGAGCAGTATTGCAGAACCCATCCATCCATTGTCCAAACCACTTAGCCTCACGAGGGTCGCGGTGGGTTACTGGAGCCTATTCCAGCGCTCATTGGGCAGAAGGCAGGGAAACACCCTGGACAGGTCACCAGTCCATCGCAGGGCAGACAGACAAACAATGACAGTCACACACACATTCACACCAAGGGGCAATTTAGTATCTCAAATTCACCTAACCTGCATGTCTTTAGAGTGTGGGAGGACACCGGAGTGCCCAGCGGAAACCCACGCAGACACGGGGAGAACATGCAAACTCCACACACAAAGGACCCCGGGGCGGGAATCAAACCCAGGACCTTCTTACTGTGAAGCGCCAGTGCTAACACTACACCACCCTGCCGCCCAGTATCGCAGAATGTCACTTTTAAAAGTACCATGTTACTATGTAGCGTTATCTACTCAGACAAGTAATGCACTGAAAAAAAAGGAACTCTTGCATCTTGCGCATGTTGATTATTCTTACTAGGCCTACTTATGTCTTAACACTGTAGTCAATGTAGTGCATAGCCATCTACGGCCTGTTACAGGATTATAACGAGAATGACTGATGGACTTGTTCTTTTCACACACAAATTCAAATTTTTTAATGATGTTAAGGAGCCTTAACATTGTAACACTTGATCAAATGCAAAGAACACTGCTGGGCTCTTCTTTCCTGTAGGGGGGTGTATGACTGGCACTGGCATGATGCTGTCCAAGTGGTTCAGGGCTTGTGTTGTCGCTAGGAATCCACAATTCCTCCCATTAAATCTAGGAGCAAGTACAGAAAAATCTCCATTTACTGAGCATCACATCAAGAAGTAGGCCACTTGAGAACTAATTCATATTTGGCCTTAAACACAGCATCATAATGTCACTCGCACATTTTACCAGCATCTGGCTGGTGGTTGGTATTAGTTTCAGACCCTGAGCGGTGTGATTAACAGTATATTAACAGATGAACAGTATATATTCTGAAAATAACACCGCAGTCCATCATGTTTAATAACTTAACTGTCATTTAAAAATTACCTTCATCTCTTTAAAAATGAGACATTTCTTCTGCATGAGCCACAATATACCAGGACCGTTTCAATGTAACCCACAAAATGGACAAAACATCACCTTTTAAGTGACAAAGCAAAGAGAATAAAGTTTAGGATTCAATCATTTTCAAACATCTCTGACAACCCCGTTTACATTAATCTGAGTGACTGAAGTTGTTACCAAAGTAACGTTAGGTTAATGCAATGGCCGTATAATTAGCTTCATGTCAACTGATTATGGAGTCGGACAGGGGCGAAAATCCCATTTCATTATTGGGGGGGACAATAAACAGCAAAATTTCTGAGAGTAATTGTTGGGGGGGGACATGAAAAAACTGCTGTCTGGCACAACTGTACCTCCCTCTTTCTCTCTTACGCTCCTTTGAAATTTGTCGTACAGTGTTGATCCCTCAGCATGAATATGTTTTAAATAATGGTATTAAAAGCAATAATTCTCTAACCAAATTTCTTTGCTCACTGTTCTATTTCCACTACAGTCCATCAAAGTAGCTTTACAAGCACTAGAAATTCAAACTAAGCTCTAAAACTAGAAGAAATACCTTGAATAATCCAACTACATCAAACTATTCTTCAAAGAACATATTTATTGTAGTGTCAAAGAAAAATAAAGCAAGATATGTCATCAAATAGTGACATACAGTATATGTTTGAGCTGTACACTGTCCCTTTTAGATAAAATAAGAAAATGAAACTATGCCACAAAATAATGCAATTTAAAATGCAAAAAAATAGATATCTATCTAGAAACAAACTCAAAATATTAGTAAAATGTGAACTATTTCTGACATTAATATCCTGACAGACTTTTTGAAAGAATTAAAAACTCAGTATTTGCTCCTCCTGTGGTCTGTCCTCGCTCTCCCTCACTGTCATGCACGCACTTGAGCTTGTAAACAATCATTAGCTATTAGCTTAAACAGTGAGCTGAAAGAGGCAGGTTTTGGACCAAGCAGGGGAAAAATATCGCTTTTCATATTACAACCTTGTGCTTGGTGAACAAGTGGTGTGATAAATGACTCACTGGCTTTCAGTTGAGGAGGTTTTCTTGCTAGTTATCATTAGGCTGCTGCCTCTCAGGCTGACAGACTAACTGAAAGCAGAGAATCTCTAATATAGGGAGACTCTTAGACTCTTGTCTAACTTCCGGTTCTCGGAAACACGTCTCTGTCCATGTGAGGGTGCTCGCGGGCGAGTGCAGAATGAATGGGAGTCTATGGGGATACACCCCTAAAAATCCACTTTTCTCTGGAAATAATTTTTTGTCAAGTAATTTGAATACTGTTTTCACAAGGGGGGAGGCCTAAAAAAATACACTCAGCTGAATATTGGATTTTTAAAGTTCACCTATCTGTTCTAAACAGCCGTTCAAAAAGTGTGATGACGTCACACATTCCATATCGCGAGAGGTGCTGCTTTGCGGCAATTTTCCATCTACGGAGACCAGACGGAGACACTCAAGACACTTTGGCCAGAGCCCGTCTACGCTATATTAGACATTCTCTGTATACACAAATATCAACTTTGATAGAAAAGTCCTCCTTAAGTGTGGTGTTTCCTGTTTCCCTTGGTCTTCAGGTGCCATCAAGTGGCAACTTTATGGATGGAGGGGTCTTGTCCCCCCCGACCCCTCCAGGATTTCCGCTTATGGATAAAGGGATATTGATTCAACAAGCACATGGAAATGTTATCTTTACTCTGAAGTGGCTAGAAAATGGATCAAACTTTTTACAGTCTAACAACATTTTTAGCCAGTCCATGATGTACTGAGTAATAACTTATGCTCAAAGCTAAGGGCTGCCATTGACTCTGTAGCCTCCCTAGAAAGTAAAAAGGTCACAAATAAAAGAGCCCAATGGAAAATGAGATAGCACAACTTAAAAGGATATGCTGCAGGGCAGAACTAAGTGCAGGAAGACTAAGCTGCAACTCCATTGTGACACTTTAAAGGACAGTCTCACAAAATGTAGTAGGAGTATTAGAAGTGCCAGGGAAGCATACTTTATCACAATGATTTCTAACAACCGGGACAATCTAGATTTTTATTCTCAGCGACTGATCATTTGGTCAACTCTAGCCCTGCTGCTGATAGTGAGTTAATGTGCTCCTCTAAATGTCATGAATTCATCATGTTCTTCAAAAACCCTGTTCAGACAGGATAGGTTTTCAGGACAATGTCTCTAAAGTAATAATTATCACAGGACTTCTGAAATGCATTTGGCCTGTTCAGACAGGATAAAGCAGCTTTGTAATAAGTCGCAGTAAAAACACAGATGGGTGTATCAACTTCATCCTCATCACACCAGAAATGTTCTATGTGTGTTACGCATAGAACATTTAGTGTCCATTGTTCTGTAACATAATATATTGATCAACAATCATAACAATTTATACAGATATGTAACAATTCCAATAAATTCTTATTCCAGTGTTGTCAAATACCACAGCTTGGTCACACCCCTTTTGCGTCTGATACCGATACTAAAGGCACCAAAGGTGTCAGGATGAGACCCATCGGGTTTCTTGCTTTTATCACGTGTCAGTGTCACATGGTTTGGTTTAGTTTTAGGTTCAGGTTCGGAAAAGGTTTGGTTTAGACATAAAAACAGAAACTGGGCACAGTCTTGGTCACACACGCAAAGGGTCTTGCTGGAAACGGGAATCAATCTCAAGTCTTGTGTACAAGGGTCCTGTGGCTTACATGTCCACCATCCACCTTGACCGCCTCTCTTCTTGGACTGTCTCATTCATTATGCTACATCACCATCCCCTGCATCTCATCTGCCTTCTAATGGGTGCCTTTTGTGTCGGTATCAGATGAAGAAGGGTGTGACCAAGCTGCAGTATTTGACGACTTCCAAAGGAGAATTGGCTGGACCATTCCTACATGTATGTAGATAGGCTCTTTGGTAGTTTGGCAGTTTTAGATAGGATCATTTTCTGTAGTAGGCAATATGCCAAAGAATCACCCTGCTGACAAGTTGAATGACTTTTGCACAGTTTTTGATGGCCTTGGTTTTCTATGCACAGTTTGATAATAATTATGCCTTGAAGTCAGGCCAAAAAGAACTTCCATGGGTGCTTCTTCCACAGTCAAAGGTAAGAAATAAAATCCTAAAAAATTATCTCCAACAGGATGTGGTATTATTTTTTATGAGAATTTGAATGTGCATGACATTATCTGGAGATGTTTTTACAGAGCATTTCACAGTAGGTATAAAACACTTACGTAGAAGCACGCTGTAAAAGTTGCTAAGATGGTGAATTCAGACTGGACTAAAATAGCAGATATGCTTCAGTAATGATTGTATTAGCCCACCTCTCCCCGTAAAACTAACCCTGTCTAAACAGGGCTAAAGACAAGATAACAAATGTGAGGATTTTGACATAGCTTCTAAAATGAATGATGAATGTGTTCTTAGCAGAGGCCTCTCACCAACAGATGGCCCTTTACAACGCTTCATCTAGGTTGAGGAGGCCATGTTATGCAACACATTACAAGCTTTGGTCCTTAACCTACACTCTCAACCTTATCCTCGCTTTCTTTTTTAAAATGTTTTTAACTGTTCGTCAGGAGTGCTACATATTGTCAACCATGCACTACAAACTGGTCATTTCCCATCGAATCATAAAACTGCTATTGTATAACCTTTGCTGAAAAAGCCCACTCTGGGCCCTTCAGCTCTTTGCTATTGCAAACCGATTGAAAATGATTGTTTGTGGATCAACTAGTCAAGAAGCCGCTTTACGTGACAACTGTGTTTTTTCCAATCTAAAAATATATTTAAACACAAACAGTTGTTATGACATGCCATGTCACATTATAGATCAATAAAAATTAAACACTGAAGATAGAAATGTATAACATATACTAATTATTTAGATAGAATGCCAGACAGTGAAGTATAAAAACAAAAATGTATCACCATTGCTAGTAGACTCTGCTTCGGTACTTTCTGCCCCCTAAACATCATAGCAACTCAGCAGCTCAAACATCATAGAAAAAAACCCAACTTTCTCAGTTCATTTTTCCTTTTTGGCAGGGCATTCAGGTGTGCTCAGCTCATTATTACAGCATTTCTGAGAGCAGCAATAGGTGACCTCACCTCTCCTCTCCGTACCTTTTCTCCCATCACTCTCTATCCCCCATCTTTCTTTTCTAACCAACAGCTCTCTCAATATTTCTTGTCTTTCCCCTCCTTTCTACCTCTCCCCCCGTCTCTGTCCAGAATAATTATCCCAGCCATATTTATCTAAATGCTGATTAATGTTACTCCTCCCTCTGCCTTGCCATGAAGAGATCGTGATGATTTTTTATAAGATTTGTAGATCAGGCAGTGTCTCTCTCTCTCTCTCTCTCTCTCTCTTTCTTTCTAAGGGATGGGAATGAGTCTGAGTCCTCCTGTTTGGTTTACCTCAGACCTGTGAATGGGCAGATCAACAATGATGAGCATGGAGTAGCAGTGAAGAGGTGCTCTAACTCATAAAATGCATCGCTTCATCTATGTTTGGGGCAGTGGTAGGTGACGATGGACTGATCGACTGACTGACCTGAATTCGGCTTTTCATACCCATGTCTTGTGCCGTGGGAATTTAAACTTACACACATGCACACTGTCAAACACTCTTCAATCTCACTCCGTGTTGCTGCAGCCCTCTCTTTGCCAGTCTTGCTCTTTCCCACTCTGCCAGCCTGCTTCCTCTCTCTCTCTCTCTCTCTCTCCCTCACCTTGCAACATACGGTGTAGTTCAATAACAGTGGTCTGAAAGGAGAAAGGTAAATAAGTAATATGCCACTGAGAAGGTGGGAAAACATGAGATAAACGGAGAAAAGATGAGAAAAAGGAAAAAGATGAGAACTGCGCAGGGCAGAAAAACAGAGGAGAGAGCAGAAGCCAACAGGTAAATCGAGTTCATACCTCATAATACCAGTCCATGTCACAACAGTGATCTTCATAACACACCTTCAAAACCAATTAACAAATCTCTGAACGAAGAAAAGCCCATAACAGAAAACAAAGTTACATCACCTGTGCAACTGTTTGCATTTTACCGCTTATGACTAATTATATGAGTGACAGGAGCAATAACAAGTATATTCTCACGACCTAAGGCGATTTCATAACACTCTTCTCAATTAGACAAGTGAATTATGCCTATTTCTAAAGTTCAGTGTGGTTATGTAAAGTGAAACAAGCAACTTTTACAAAGTGAAACGTAATTTTTATGTCACTGTGCAGAAAAGTTTACAATATGCTGTATGAGTTCATGTGTCAAGCATAATTATGTTAAGATGTTCTGTAGCAAACTTGGAGATGACGAACTTTCCCGAGACTTGAAACCTTGAGCCCAATGAATCTGATGCCTTGTACACAATTCATGCAGACCATGTCCATCAAAACTGCTGGAGATCATTCAAGTCAATAGAGCATGGCTGGATGGACTGACAGTGAAACGCCTCTTCGTGGTTAACAGCAGAACCGTTTATATGTTGAAAAAGTTGGCTGCCGTTTTGAACTGGTTGTTGCAACTTGTAAATGCAGGTTATGTGATCAATATGTGTTTCAAATAGTGAATAAAATACCATAATAAGAAACTGTTGTTTGGCTTTTCGCTCAAGACATGTTGCATAGATCAACACAGACTGCAGCTGTAACATTTTGGAGAAATTGTGCTATTGATAGCTTGGTTGCTAACTTTATATTCTGCAAATTTCTACTCTGCCTCATCATAAACCTTGTATTTTAACTCCAGTGGCTATTTGTCGCCATGTTGCATAGTGCAAACCAATTTTTCTGAAGCTGTCATGAGACAGCTGAGAAGAGCATTTCCTCCATTGACACCACCAGTGATTTTATAAATATAGTCTGTGGTGTTCCAAAACAACAAAAATGGATTCTTAATTACATTTGGTGGGAAATGCCTTCTCTAGCCTTTAGCTCCACCATGCATGCTCGTTCATTTCCCTCTCATGAAGTGGCTTGTTGTGTTATTAATACATGCAGTACAACCTATGCTCACTAAGGTTTAAACCTGTTAGCCTGTCTGTTGACAGACATTGACAGCAGCTGAAAATTTTGCAAGTGTTATTAAAGAGAAATGTAATGAATACTGTAACAATTAACTGCTGAAATAAGCGGTCAGTGAGTAATGCATGGGTTGTTTGGGTAATTAGCCCAACGCTGTCTGTCAAAATTCCTAAAGCCCCCTGATGAGATTGTATCACTTCATTCACAGACTGCTCTGAAAATGGTTCATTTAAAAAAAATGTGACCATGCCCCCAGTCATTCTCTCTGTTATAATGAGGTTAAGCTTTGTAGCAGGAATGTAGCATTTCCACTCTGCCCTGTAAACTGATGATTTCCATCCACAAGGTTACACTGATTTTCAAGCAATGGAGCACAAAGCTAGTGTATGTGTTACTGTTAGCTACCTTGAGAAAATCAATGTCAGCCAATAAGATCTTCATTTAAAAGCCTTTCTGTAATTGCAATTATCCTCAAGCATCAGTGGAGCATCAATTTCCTTAACAGTTCTGAGGATGTGAGGCTTTTGAAAGATGATGACTGTCAGGGCTGTGAGGCTTGCTTTGTAAACTCTACTTCACATTAGTGATTAGCCTCAAAACTATATAAAGTAACATACCCCAGAATACTGAAACTAACCAATGAGGAAACTTGGTGGTTTTGATTACTTTGCCACCATAAGCAGTAGAATATGTAATTAAAAAGGAGCTTTTAAAATGTACAGCATGCAGTTTATTTCCATAGCCTGCAGTATTATTGTTACAGTCCTCTACAGCCAGAGGCATACATTATTTTTCAGATAATTATGCAAAATTCTGTAAGGGACCATAATCCCCAAATATAAGTACCCCTTACACTTAAAGCAAGTGTTCAAACAATCCAGCAAGCCATCACTGGGATAATCTTTAATCTTTTATCTGGAGCTTGTTACTATCATCCATACATGACAGGGAGTTTCTGAGACACAGTTGATGGGATTTTGATGGCAGTTGGGAAACTGTTATAATTACAAGTCAAAATGAGGTGAGTCATGACTCATTAGTGGGGGATATTTCTGTTTAGTTCAGTTTAGACTCCTTATTGCTTGGCAACCTCAGACCCATATCTGAACTACCATTGTTGTCAAAAGTCCTTGAAAAGGTCATTTGGTGCCAACTGCTGCCAATTACTGGTTTTCTTAGACAAAAATATCAATGCAAACACTGCGGTCAGGGATCAGGGCTTCCTACATGACTCAAACAATAGATCAAACGTGATGATTGTGCTGATTGTTGAGCTTTCCTGACCCTTGTGGATGTCAGTGCCACTGACTGATTTTGATTTCCCTCATGTCAGAAATATGGTGTAAACTTCCAGCGTGGGCAATTTTTCTTCTTCCCTGGCCAGTTGCTCCAATGGAGTCCCACAAGGTTCTATCCTGAGCCCGGGTCTCTTCCCTATGCTCTCCCAGGGTCAAATGAATCACAAACATGTCTCCTGCCACTGCTATGCAGATGATGCACAGATGTATTTCTACACTAAAATGTAATGGCCAGTGTGACTTGAGCAAATGCTGGATGTCACAAATGCTGTCCATCTGTAACAGCAAAACTCATGGTGTCATTTTTGGCCCTGGTAATCTGTAAAAATTGTTTATCAACTGCTTGTGCCATTTAGTTTAGTTTAGTTTACTGTTGTTGTACATGGTGTAGCACTTTGGCCAACATCAATTTTATGTAAAGGTTCTTTTTTGAAAGCCTCTGTAATCCAATTACTGTTTTTACAATTCATGTATCAAATTATAATTATGATGTTGTTAAGTTTTTTTTTTTTGTTTTTTTTAAATAACTCTCCAACACAGCTGATGTATACAGGAACAGACAGAACATCAGAAAAAGAAAGCACTCGCCTTCAGTGTAGTGTAAGGTGACTGAGTAATTCCCATAAAAATGCTCATTCTTTCTATTGGACACTCTGAACTTTTTTTATTGACATGTATTTTTGGCCCCGTTGCAATAGCTTTCTTGGGTCTTGAGGTCATTTTCTAACATCTGCTCTCTCAGGATAGGAAAAAGGCAGCTTTGGAGACAAAAGGGTTCTGAAACCCAAAAAACAAAATACTCAAAGTAACTGAAAGGATTCCACTTGACCTGTGTCTCTTGGCCCATATGACTATAAAGCCTGCAAGCTTCTACAAACCAGCACAGCATATTGTGGCCATGGGTCCATTCTTCCACTGGGGTGCTCTCTGGAAGATGGATCGGTGTGGAAACATATTTGGTTTATTTCAAAGCAATTCACTGCCAATTCACAGGCTTCCAGAGAGAGAGACACGCACTGACCGTCAGATGTCAAACTGAGAAATTCCCACTGGAGCAAGAAAAACACACTCACACATTTACTCTCGATTGCTCTTAGTCATTCATGCAAGCGCATACACACACATATACGCACACACACACACACACACACACACACACACATACGCACACACAAACACCATTGCTCTTACTCATCCCTGTGCACCAGAGCGCCTGAAGGCATGCAGGCAAGCATACACACACACATACATACACACACACACACACACACACACACACACACACACACTCACACCACCTCCACCATCTCCAGTGGTTCCAGACAGTGGGGGAGAGTGTCTGACAAGGTGCCAGGTTGAGTTCACTTGTCTCAAATCTGATTGGCTGTTAGGGTTGGCTGATGCTGTGCAGTGATTGGTCAGTTGCACTGACTGTTGATAATCTCAGTTGCACT
>OMLB01062477.1:66186-76361 GCA_900302555.1 Myripristis jacobus | reverse complement strand
GCAGGCCAGGCGCCTCACCTGATTTTTGCTGGAATATGAAATGAAAATTATTTATTAAATTTATTGGATTTTATCGCTGCCCTGTCCCTGATGCACATTCTAAAAATTATTTATTTCGTTAACTTGGTCCACCTGCCTCCTTGCTTGGCGCCCTCTGATTGGATGACGCCCTAGGCGGCTGTCTGTGGCCTGTGCCCAGGGCTGGCTCTGACACAAGGACTAATTGGGAAGTTCATTTTTTAATGAAGGGAATATACACTTTTAGCATCCTTGAAACTGCACATTTAGAAGCAGTTTTAAACAGACTTTGCACAGACCTGGGCCACACATGTATACAGTAGATATGGGTTCTTTGTATTTCCTTCAAATGATGCAACAGTTTATGCAATCCTTTTAAAATTACTGAATGCTGATCCGTGCATTGTGTCATCTTTATTATGCTGCAGCTTATTGCTGTGTCATTTGTGAAGATATTTTACCAGGCAAAATTTTCTAAATAAAAAGTCATCCTTGCAGTTGTCACATTAATGAAAAAAAGCATGCCTCTGAATTTTTTTCATTGAGACTTTCCATTAAGGTCTATTTGGACTCTCATGACTCTGAGCGAAATGTAGCTGGTTAGATGAAGCAATCCTTTGACCAGGGCAAAGTCCACAGAAAAGGAGAAGCATTTAGTGTAGATATACAGAGGGCTAGAGGGTTATACTAAATATCAAACGGTCTGAAAAACAGCTTCATGACACAACATTTCATGGCCACCCCGAAGTCAGGTTTTTCAGTTAGAAATAGCCAGGCGAACTAAAATTGAATTTTTTGCTCAGTAAATTGTCAAGCTGCTATATGCCGACTACCGCACGTACAACATAAACCAGAAATAAGAGATGACATTTTCCTCAATGCAGCAGCTCCTGTGTAGCTCTCATGACACAAACTCAGCTGTTTAACAAGAGTTTCACATAAAGTGTTGTAACATTATATTGTAAAAAGACAGTTTGCGCAGATTCCTGGTAGGATGCAAAGTTTATTAAACATCAGGGATTTTTTTTGTTTTTTTTATGTGTTCATCACTGACCAAATTATGCAGTTGGCTTGTGGTGATGGAAGATGGATGTTCACCTCCCTCTGAGCGCCGCCTACTTTGTAAATAATGTTTGAACGGGATGTGGTAACTCGTCTCATTCATTCCCACCTGATGGCTTCTCCCTGTTAAAGAAAATACATATCAGGAAAATATGCAAGTGTGTGTCCCATTAAATTCTTAATTAATTAAAAATCTAAAAATAATTAAAGCGGTATCGACCCGATGGCAGACTTCTGGAGTTAGGCTGATTGCGTCGCTGCGTCCGAGACAAGTTTCCCCGCGGGGACGCTAAAACGCACCGTATCATATGGCGTTGCGTTGCATCATGGGCATTTCTTATTGTGTTTGTCAATGAATAGTCATCTCTGAGACGCTAAAGCAATTCTGTGGAGAGAATGTTTACAAGCATCCAGATTCGGCAAAAAACCTAATTACCACAAAGCAATATATTTCATGGATATGACACATAGTATAACCACCACCAGTTGAACATGTAATTTCGTCTTTTTCCTGCACCTGGAGACACTATTTCTGGCCCACTTTCTGAAGCTGATGTATTGTCGCTTTCCTCTTTCCTCCCTCCCTCCTCTGTTTTCCTTTTCCCTTTTTTTCCCCCCCTCCTGTACAGCAGGGAAAAAAAAAAACACTGTTAAGAGTTTCCCACAGAAGGGATATTTATTGCCAATTCTGTAGATTGTCCACCTCCTACACTCCCCCACCTCCCCCGCTGTGGCAAATCACAGGGGAGGATGGTGCTCAGTACCACCTCTGAGTCGAGGGAGGTTCACTCTTGCTCAGGTGCTATTCAGTAACAGCCACCAAATGTCCTTTTTGATGGAGGGTAAAGCTGACAGACAGCTCACTCTGTCTTGGTTATTTCCTCTCTAACAGGTTTCATAGGGCTCTGTAACAACTCAATCAACTGACTGCAACATTTAAGATCACACCCGTCTGTGCAAACTCCGAATACAATCCACAATTGATACGCGGTGGCCCGGGTGCTGTGGGGTCATTTCAACATGTGCATAGGACCCATTTGACCTGCTGGGAGCTGTTTTTTTTCTTTTAACAATACGATCAAATTGCAGTAGGAAGCCACTCTAATCCTATTGCGCGTAGAAGATGTATCAGCGGTGGATTGTGTCTAGATGGAGCTTCGCAGGAACACATTAAATGCAAATAAGAAGGATGAGTATCTGATTATGCCGAGCCATCTAGAGGCCATTTACACCTGGAATTAAAATGCCAGTTGAGTCACAGACTGCAGCTGGACCGGGTTTGGATCAGCTTTTGAGCACATTTGCATGCGTTTGAGTGTGACCTCTTCATGTTTTGTTTCCTCGGCTCTCTCTGCAGTCGTATCTTAATAATAGGTGCAAATAGCCATGAAGCAGAAAGATACAGAAAGTGTTGCTGATGTAGGGAAAAGTAGAATTTAACATAATTACATATGGATTTTCAATGACTCTATGAATTAAATATTAGAGAGCCTGTACTGGAACAATTCAAATATTCCTATGTAGATATTTTATCAACTCTATTGTAGATTATTCTATGCAGGCAGTTTACAGATTAGCTCTAATTAATACATCAGATTTAGATTTGTTCCTAATTTGCCACTGTTCCTAAATGCTTAAATCAGTCCGATCAAAAAAGTTTACAGCGTTTGAAATGGCCCACGTTCCTGAATGCATCAAACGAGCAGGTTTGCCGTCCACACAAAGCCGTTTGTGTGGATCTCGAACCCGATAGGCCTTAAATTACACTGTCAGCACACATGATATGTTTTTTGGTGACAGATCTGACCTTTCAGTCCTTACAGAAATAAATCACATAAAATCTGTTTTCCCCATGTATTTCCTGTTAAGACTGCGGAGAAAAGGTCACAGTGGGTGAAAACAATCAGATTTGAGCTGGTTACTTTGTGGGGCAATTGATAAAAGTGGGATTTTTGCCCACTTCCATAACCATTCACCTCCAAAACATTTCCATTATCAAAGTGCATATAAGACGTCGCATAAAAGCTCTGTAAATGCACTGATATGCCAGTGTTACAGTCAGTATTACGGTAATTGTCAGAAGTCATTTCAAAACTTCATTACCACAACTAATGCACTTTGAAAGCAATAATTAAAGCAATAATTAGTGCCATTTACAGGGCTATTGTCGAAACACACTTTCTGTTTCTAACACAGATCTTAGAAAATAATGGACGGAGTGACCGTGATGTCACCCGTTCAGTTTGATGTCTGCTCGCCACCTTGTCGTATTTTTGGAGCCAGGCTTTGCACATGAAAATAAAAAAAAGTTAGAGCAGGTGCAGCCCACAAATGCAGGGAAAAAAATAACATATTTGCCTTATATGGTCATAGAGCACACCTGCGTCCATCCTGGAGTTGTTGTCATAGTAACAGTGAGAGGATAGCATAGTGTATAGTAACAGATGAGGGGCGATGGAGCCGGGGGTTCGGTGTTAATAGTTAAAAAGGGTCTGTTTCATTTGCAGGAAGCGCCTTGTCACTTTCGTACCCCAGTTAGGAGAGCTCCTTATTGGGAATCTATTCTGTCCAGAAGGCTGCATCGGCGTCACTGGTTTCCATGGTAATCACGCCTCTCACAAAACGAGAACATACGTTAAGTCTGTCCTGTGATTCCCACGTTTTCCACAAGTTTCCCAAATGATTCCCCCAAGTTTTTCTTCATGCCACAGGTGCGCTGGAGGTTTGATCTCTCTTCTCCACGCACCGTTGGTAGTAGCCAAAGTCATGTCAGAAACCCCGACTCTGCTTCGGCCGTTGTGAAGGTCAAGTCGGGAGTTAGCTGTGCACAAGAGTGATAAATATCAGTTTAAAAAAAGGTCAGTAAAAAAAGCGTCTGGAAAAGTCGTTGGTGCTGCGGATGTAGGTCAGCTCAGTAACTTTATCGGTAAAAGTGAATAGTCTGTTAAACTAGATTCTTTGTCTCTAAATGTAGGTTACTGTGACACAACACACTGTCTCGTTAGCCCCGGTCCTGTTTCTACTCTACAACAAAACTCGTACCACCCGTCCACCACTGAGCTGTAGGTGAAAGAGGCGGCCCAGTTAACCTGAATAAACAAATGTTTGTTGGTACCGTCGGCCACAGCCAGCAGGCTCATTTGTGGAATTAGCGACTGAGGGATTTATTGTTGTGTCCTGTCATTAAGTGGCCCACCACACATGGAATTACAGAACAACATTACAGAAAAAAAATAATAATTAACACAGACAAACACCGTTTCTGGTGCACAAGAACCGGGGATGAGTGACAGGCGGGTAGATATGGGTCCAATAGGATCAATCCATTCAAATCCTGCCGCTTGGGGTCCCAGAGCCGGAACAAAAATGCGGTGGGAGCAGATATTGTAGTATTTTACATACAGCAAAAAAGGAACATCTGCAGAGACTACACCATCCTGAACAGAAATCCTTCTCTTTCCCCAAGCCCTCTCCATATAATCCCCCTAAACAAATATTTTATAAACAAAGTCTCTGCAGCCACCATTCTAATAAAATCCACACCCTGCCAAATTTTTAAAAAACAAAACCTGCTTTGAAAGCAAAGAGAAGCCAGCAATGATAATTTTATGCAAATACTAGCCACTAGAAATGTAAGTTTTGTCTATATATATAAATATCTCAGCTCTGTGGTGTGAAAACCCTGTGACCTGCGTTCTGAAGATATTAATATTAAAACTTATACTGACAAATCACATGCTCCTGCATGGAGCTGCAAGATGAAGTGAATTCTGTTTTCTTAGATGCTGGAAAGTTCAACTACTTTGAACTCAAGGTTTTCATCCAGCGACGTGTTAGCTAGTGCACAAATCAGATGCGTTTGCAAGATAGTGATGGTTATTTGTGCACATATGAGTTAACTAGCTAATTAGCTGATTATATCTAAACATTATCAATCAGATAGAGGCTGTCATAGGTGAAATAACCCATTCCTAATCAAAAACAGCACAATTTCCCATGGTTTTAATCTCCTTTATAACATTCATATATATCATCATATCATATATATTTTTTTTAATTTGCATTTTTAGAAAATCAAAAGGACAGAGACAAAACAGAATAGAAAACAACCAACCAATCAAAACAAAACAGACAGACAAATCAAACAAAATCAATATATTATATATATTTATCAATTAATTACACAAATATCAATATGATTTCATTTCATTTGGAGGGTACATTTCCCTGATATACACTACATGGACCAAGATTTTTTAAAAAAACAAAAAATTCATATATTTTAGTCAAACTTTTTTTTTTCCCATAACAAATAACTGATTACCACCAGCTGCTGACAAATCTGTCTCAAGCTTAAGGCGGTGTTACCCAACTAAAGTTGTGAAACCAAGCATATTTAATTTCCCTCAAACAATATGTTAATCACATAAGGTGTTTACACGTATCAGTATTCTGCCTAATCCCGGTGCATTCTGGGTTACGCAGCATGGAAAGCCAGGTTCCAGAATGGGTCTCACTGAGAATCGTGGAAACAGAACATGTTGTTTACACGGTGCACATCAAAAAGAGTATGTCGCTGTGCTGGAATATTAATGAAATTCTTTGAAATCCACTGATGAATGAACTCAGTATTAGCTGAGATTGCTCGCCTGCTAGCCGCTCCGCTCGTTTCCAGCCGGCGAGCAACCAAGAGGTGGAGCTGTGATCCGCGCGGAGCCGAGCGGCCCCACAAAAATCCTTGTTTTCGAAAAGATCCGGCGTTGTCGCCAGTCGCGCTGTCATTTACACACTGAAGCCCAACGGAATCAGACAGTTGTATTGTCGTTTGAGCGCTAAATGAAGACGTCGGGAAAGTGTGTTAATTACGCTGCTGTACATGAGTGGAGGCTCATGTGACAGGCAGCCTGACAATCCAGTGTGTAACCAACTTCCCTGACTAGAAACGGTCACAGCAGTAAATGTAGTGTACGGGCGGCCTCCAGCCTCATTTAAATAATGAGAATGTGTGTGTGTGTGTGTGTGTGTGTGCAGTGGAGTAGGACATCATGTGAACAACCTAAGAAGGCCATTTCCAAACTTGATTATGTGTCTGTCTAAGCTGCTGTGCCCGGTTATGAATTCATAGCATCAGATACACAGTCGGGTCCATTTTTAGCAAATTTTTGACCGTCATATAGATTATCCTCATATCCTCTGAATGGCCGAGGTCTCTAGTTTTGGATATGCATTTCTGTAAGGTCAGTAATTCATTTTAGACAGTGGCATAAAACTACAAAACAATATATAGGTGATGTAGAGGTGAATACATTTCTTTTATTTCATGTGTCAGTGAGTACTGTGAAGTTCTAATGCAAAAAAAACTTGGCCTATGTGTATTGAATATGTACATAATACCCCACAGCATGATCCTCTCCTAATCAGCAAAGAGGATGAGGGTTAAAATGAGGTGTAATATATTTATAAGAAGTGATTTATGTTGACCTCATTTGTAGGTTAGCTGATATGATGCGCTTAATGCCCACAGAATCCTTGGATTTGTCCGTTTCATTTGTTGCCCCGGCTTTAACACGAGGCCCGCGAGACACTGTCAAAGTCACGCACCCGCTGGGGGCTGCGCTGGAGGGGGGGAGCATAGGTATTACAGGCATTAAATTCCTAATCATTGTTCCAAATCAATGCTATGGCTGTATTAGGTAACCAATTCCAATTTCCATGCTCTTTGCTGAAACATGTTGCTGCATCCCTTTGTTTCAAAGCTAGACAACATTAAAGCTGGCTGTGTTTACCTATTGCATCATTGTGGACCCCAGGAAGTGTAGCTGATGCAGCTGCAGGAGATACTGGGGGTACTAACAAAATCCTAAATCTGAAATTTTACCAGGGACTTACAGGCAAGCCAAACACATGAGCAAATATAAAATAATATTGCAGCAATTAAGACAAATTTCACCAAAAAACAATGGTTTTCGAGCTGCAGCATTTATGTCATTTGGGAATGCGCCCAAAGCAGATTTAACAGAAAGTTATCAGCTCATCAATCCGGTGAAATGCTGAAACTGTTGCCAAGTCACAATTAAAACGGAAAGTGCGAGAGCAAAGTGACTTTGAAGGAGAATGAAGGGACAGGTTTGTCACCCGTGGTGTAGTGCGCTGAGAGGTGAGCTCTCATTACACTAATAAGAACAGCGAAAACTGTTTGTCCCAATCAAACGATCCTCAAATGCGGTGTGAATGTGGCTGTTGTAAAACTATTTTTTCTTTCTTTCCTTTTTTTTTTCTATTCCTGTGTCTCATCTAATCCAAACTTTGCTGTGTGATCAGATTTAACCTGCTTCAAGTTGTAGGCGATTAACTGAGCTCGTGCTGCATTCCCTTCATTTCTAATATAATAAAATATAAATTTGCGGCGGTTTCTTTACGTTGGCCTGTCATCCATCACTCACCGGGTGACCAGAACACACTTCAGCTGTGCTGCAGCTCCAAAGTTGCCACAACAGAAACTGTTTTATCCCTGATTTTCATCCCAATGATCAGTGTGACTGAAACAGTTTGACCTGAATTTCACTCTAACTTTGAAATAGTTTCGCTTGCAGTGATGTGAGGATATTAGAGGTTAAAATGGCTTAAAATTGGCTGCTATGGTCAGGGACTACTGAGCATACCTAGAAAACCATGGGCATACCTTGAAAAAATGAGTTCAGGGACTACTGAGTGTACCAAGAAAAAACCATTTCAACACTGACTGCATAGGTTTGAGTTTGTGCCTCGCTACACTTTCTCAGTTCTCTGCTCACTCTCCTGCCCATCTTCACTGTACTGTCAGCAAAAGTTAGATAATTGACTTAAAAATACATTTTGAAACACTGCTGCTATACTGCTGCTACTACTAATAGGAGTTAGAAAGTTCTCAGCAACAGGCAATAAGATGAAACCGAGAAAAAAAAAAAAAGGAAAGAAAAATCGCTATAAACATGCAGGTCAAATTGTGAAAGGTCCTTTTTGTGCGAGGGAGATTTCAGGAGTGATTTAAAGGATGACACTGATTTAGCAGTCTTAAGCTTGTCAGGCAGGACATTCTGCAGCCCCGAGCTTCTGACAGCAAAATCCGGTCATCTTTCGTCTTGAGCCTAGACTTAGGAAGTGCCACGAGAGCCCTGCCCGGGGATCTCACAGTGCGATCTGGCTCACGAGGGGCCACGAGGTCACAGATGTGGCCAGGGGCGAGACACTGGCCCGGCATAAAAGCTGTCAGGGAAATATTGAAATCCATTCTGAGACTGAGAAGTAACCCATGTAAAGATGCCAAAATGGATTTAGTGTGTTCTTTAGTGTGCACTTAGTGTTGGTCAAATGCTTTTCTGCAGCATTTAAGAAAAACCTGGCTTGTTAAACAAAAGGCCTCAAAATAATAAGATGAGAAGATATAAATATGTTCACATCTCTCTCTGTTGTTAAGGGACAGAGCTGAGCTACTTTTGGCCAGGGTAAAAAAAAAAAATTAACACATCCTACTTAAGCAGAAGCACTGTTACTTTGCAGAAATTTGACATAAGTAAAAATAAGATTAGTGGTGTAAAAATCTACACAACCAGAAGTATCTCATCTAAAATAAAGGAAAAGTTACCAAGTTAATTTTTATAATTTTTATATAAAACATTGTTGCATGCAATCTTTGCCATGCAGTTCTAAAACGATGATGAGACAGAGTTCAGGCTAGATTATTTAAATTGGAAAAATTAGAAATTACAAAATAAAATACCCATAGCGCAGCCAGATTGCTCTTCCCCACTCGGCTGACTGACCGCTCAGTGCGAGTGGCTCCGCAGTGGGCCTGTTAACAATGAGCCAGTCTCTGTTGCTAAAAAAAAAAAGTTCTCTCTAATGGATGTAATTTAAAATGTAGCAAAGTGCAACACTTCAGCAAAAAAAAAAAAAAAATTAAGTAAAACTAAAATTACTGACCTTAAAAGATACTCAAAAAAAGTACATAAAAAGCTGCTCCAGAGAAAAGGAGGCGCTCAGGTGTCGCCTTTTGAAGCCCCGCTGGGCAGCAGGATCACAGCCAGCAAGACCACAGTCCTGTCTGTTTGAATGGGGAGTGTAATATTTTGTCTATATTATATACACTGTCAAATTGTATACAATATAGAGTGCTAAAATTTGCTCTGAGGGGCATTAGTGCACAATATTTTGCACTCATGAGGTTTATACATGTATACTGGCATGGAAACACGAAGATCACAGCTCTCTGCTTCGTGACAGTGCATGTTGTTGCTGTGTTGACTGTAATTAGCTGAGTCTCAGAGGTTTTTTTTTTTTTTTTTTTTTTGTAATGTGTGTACTAGATTTGTACCTGAAACAATTCAACGGTGTCCGGTAGCTGGCTTGTGCGAGCTTGCCTGGACTTGCGGCGTTGTTGTCTGCTGAGCTTATACAATCTGCCATAAATATCAAAGTCGTGCGGCCGAGCGGAATCTGAAAATATGACTGGCTGACAGAGTGTCATGTAATACAGCGCTGCCATCTTTAGCATTATGAATTTTCCCGTTGTAATCTGATGAAGTGCACCGTCTTCTCCTATTATTAAAAAAAAAAAAACCTCTCTGGCTACTTAATTAGAGTAACTGGAGGAAATATAATCATTAGTTACTGTGGCCGTGTTCCTTGGCTGAAGAAAACATCACTGGAGAAGTTTTTTCAGAAGGTTGCTCAGTGTTTAAACTTATATCAAATATGACACCTTGAGATTATGTGCGAATGAACCAAGAGGCTGATTGGCGAAGCAGCGGAAGGCAATTTGATATCAGCAAATGAGGTGTGAGTTAGACAGTTGGTACTGTAGCATAATCTGTGCAGAGAGAGGATAAAGCTGGACTGAGAAATGAGCCATAAGGTACGCCACATGCAACTACGGGCCGTTACAAACTTTCCACAAGGCGCACGCACACACACACAAACACACACACACACACACAAGGGGCGTTCCTCGCATTCGTGTGAACGGAGCCAATTACATTTACTCACGTTACTGGAATTGAGTAGCTTTTTTGTGTGTGTGTGAGTGTTGTGCTTCGCTGCATTTTAAACCACATCCA
>OMLB01062477.1:32903-47499 GCA_900302555.1 Myripristis jacobus | reverse complement strand
TTAGTCCTAGATGTTTTATTGAACATCATTTTTTGCATTATTTCTTTTGAAAATATTTAAAGGTTGCTACTTTATCTTGTTTAAAAAAAAAAAAAAAAAAAAAAAATCCAGTAGTGTTTGTGGTTAGATTGCACTACACTGTCTAATTCGTTCACTCCCTTAAAGGGATACTTCACCCAAAAACTATACACGCTATTTTGTACTTACTTATTTTTTACACACCCTTAGTTGTCTTCAGTGTCTGGTGAAAAAAGTTAAGGTAATCTTGCATGAGGTATTTCCTGAACTTTGTTCATCTGGAATTATTTTAATGAAAGCAGATGGTTTAGGACGTGCTGAACATAAAAATCAAGAGTCAAGGCTTGAATTGCACAACAGGAAAATACTGTGAAAATATAGTATAGTATTTTTTGAGAAGTAAGATCCAGGATTTCCCTGCTCTGCCTCCCTGTCCTGTGGAGAACACTGGTCACCAACAGCTCGTCAATAAACCAATCCCATCCTCAGAAAAACGGCATCTTTAGAGCAGATAATTTGACTGATTGTAACTTTTGCAATGAAGTTGGCAATAACATTGTGTGTGATTCCAATATATGAGTCACTTTGGCCAAAAATATTTTCAATGTTCCTAGCTCCTAGTAATTAACAAACGGTCAAAATTTTTAACAGCGGCAAAGGAGGACATCTCAAACCCCGGTAATACTGCCCGCTGGCACTGTGTAACCTTATACCATAATCGAGTTGAATACATAACTGTCTATAACTTGAAAAGTTCAGGATTACAAATTGAAATGTTAAGAAAAGAAATCCTGTCATGTTTTGCATCAGAAGTTGTGTTATGGAACAAGATCCACTGGTGCTTTCAGCTGAGATGCTCAGCTACCAACTGCATCAGGATGATTTATTCTCAGGTGCGAGACAAGAGCCTTTCTGTCAAGACAGTGAGAAACTGCCAGAGTAATGCTCCTCTAATTAAAGGTGTAAATTTTTAGTTTTCTGTGTCTTGGCTCTGTTGCCTTTTGAAATAGTTGTGCCAATATCTGTGGAAGGAAATGTCAGTGTTGGGAAAACGACAGTGGCATATTGCCATGTTATATTGATCTTTGCATATATTCTTTTTTTGAAAATTATTCAAAAATGGTTTAATATATTCTTGCCAATATAATCTCTTTACTTACTGGTTGATATTTATTTTTGATTATTTCTGACTGTCAATTCTTTTTGTTCTATCTTTGGTTGGCTTGACACAGATCAAGCTGACACTGCTGATGCTAGAAGAAGCAGGCATGAGTATGATGATGCTGAACTGACTACAAGAAATACTAATCAATGATTATTATTGCTATTATTATTATTTTTTTGTTTGTTTATTTTTGCCAGCCTTCATGATGAAGCAGATGTACATAATTGCGTGCCACCCAGACGACATAATTCTTTCCACAATAGCTGATTATGCCACATGCAGGGACAAATGGAGCTGCGTGTGCTGCAGGTCGAGCTGATTACTTAGCTATACATCCAAGCAATCATGGAAGTAGTCACGGAATTAATTTTAATAATAATGTTTATGTTGATTAAAATGTGATTGTTTTTTTTTAGGAGATTGTGTGCAAAATGTACAGGAATCCTAACTAAGATTCCTGATTTTGACAACATACGTCAGAATCAGATTTGATCTGTAATGCTTTTGGGGCCACACAATGCATTGTCATGCTGTATGTCATCCACCCATGCCACGCTAAGCTTTACCCACACTGAGCTCTTCAGTTCCATGTGCTCACAATGTAGCGTATAAATTAACAGTGTTTAATTAACATTTCCTTGGGAAACAGGAGTGCCAGAACGACCTGAGATCACAGGATTCACCAAGCCTGCCTTGGAGGGGGACATGATCACCCTTACATGCACTTCATCTGGCAGCAAACCTGCAGCCAACATCCGGTGGTTCAGAAATGACAAGGAGGTCCAAGGTAAGCATGTCGGTTGGATTTCACAGCGAGGGATGTGTCCTCAGCTACCAGTGCAACCCTTTTGGAAACATTATCACTTTGGAGTCACTCTGTTGCCGCACTCTTTTGTAGAAACGTTCCTGCATCGTCTCACTGGTCAGGGTTTAGCTGTGCCGTGGACGCCCTGGCTCACGGCCAGCATTTACACTGTCGTTGGAACGTGGCCAAGTGTTGCAGCGCTGTGGCTGAGCCAGGCGCATTTCACTACCAAAGCCAGGACAAATAGGAGCATCTATTATTGATTCTAAATACAATGTTTAGCGTACATCACCAAAGCATTCTGTCTTCAGTCTTATTGGCTCTAAATTATTAAACCCCGATGTTCTCACCAGACTAATCAATAGAAACGCAAATCAACCACACCGTGTCAGAGGTGATTACCAAATCCAGGAATGCCAAATCAATACTTGTGTCCTTGTGGAGAGTGTTCCTCCCAAATTGCCTTGGACCGACTGAGCTTCTCAAGAGCATGAGCGCACATCACACATTTTTACAGCCTGAGATCGACTGCTTGATGTCGGGCGATCAATTAATACGCACAGGTGTTCGTTTTCCCCGCTGGCTCAACAGGTTCTGTACTGTGGACTGTAGTGCACTTTGGATATGATTTGTTGTTTTTGCAGTGAATTTCTCAGCTTCCCATTCATTATCGTCAGCCAAGTAACTATTCTTGGTTGGCAAGTGAAGCCCCCGTCCTCATTGTTCTCTCTTTTGTGATCGTCCCTCGGCCGTGGGATAGTATGTCAAACACATCGCGGTGGACAAGAGAATGCACTAAATTGTTTTCTGGTGTCCGCCATGACCCGACAGCTTGCTGCAGCCCGTCTGAGCAATCCTGATAGAAACAAAGTATTAGGAAGCAGATGGTGAAGTATAATGGGTGCTGATCACACTTAATCAGCGGAAGTGCCACGGTAGCACACACGTTCCTCCGGTTTTGTGTGATTTCGCGAACAATGCGCCTCACAGGCTTTAAATGTCCGCCTCCTCACAAAATGTCTAAAATCGCCTCATGTTTTTATCGTCTCTGTCACCCTCCTGTTCTTGCATAAACACATTAAACAAATACAGTATAGGGAGAATTGGTGGCTAAGCTGTGTGTAACTCTTTAATGTAATCGAGTCGGCTGAGGAGACGTACTTTGACAGTTGCTCTTTATTGAAGATTTGCACCAGAGAGCTTTTTCTTGGTGGTTCTGTCTGTGTCTGCCCAACATGGCATTATGATTGATGGGAGAGCGGCTGGGATATGAAGTTTTCTTGTTGAAATGACATGCACGTAGATTCCCTGAAAGGCCAGTGGTGAGCTGGCACTGCATCACAACCAGGCTTGCTGTCCATCTCAAGAGGCGCCGAGAATGATCTCTTTCTTGCTCGCGCTCTTTATGCCGTGAGATCTGTTTTTAAGAGAAAACAGCCTCGCTCCGAAACCGCCGAGTCGCATGCATGGCTACACGGAGCAAATGGCAAAATTTACGCTAAGGGGATTTCACGGTGTGTCACCTTTTTTTTTGTCCAGTCTGCGTCGAATCCAGTGTTCTGTGGTGGAGTTGTTGCCACAGATTTAGCCTGCAGATTAAAATTCAGTGCCTGCATCCCATCAGGAAAAGGGACGGTAAAGCAAAACAAAAGACTGATGCAGTACATGTAAATGTGATGTGTGAAACGGCGCCGATATTGTTGCTGAATTGCCTGTCAGGGGGTAAAAGATGTGAGGTGGATTAAAGATCACGGTCTGCCCCAAACTGGTGTCATGTACCCGAACATGCCTCTATTAGTTTTACTTGCATATGGTGGGTTTTATTAAGCCGCTTGGGCAAACACACCCACTGTTAAGCATCTTCAAGTCAAAGGGAGACGGAGAACATAGGAGAGACTGGGGGGCTTTGCTTAAAAACTTCATTTCCATGTCAAAGTGTCAAAGAGGAGGAATGTCAATCAGCGCGCGGTATCTAAGCCTTTTGTAGATCGGGCATAAAAGCCTTCTTTCGTGAACATGTGCTGGGAGCGGCGTGCTTTGCCATTGGTACTTCACTGGTAGATCATTGCCACCAGTGTCTGCTGTCAGTCAAAAGTATCCCCAGTGGGAGACGAGCCCTACAAAGCTCCGCGACGACAGCAGGTGTAATAGCAGAAACATGTCATATTTATTTCATGCTCTGATGATTTGTTTTTCAACAATTTATATTAGACGCACCCAGCATTACAAAACAGAAAACGCAACTGCCACCCAATGTCAAATAATTTGTTTGCAGAGTATAGAGCCATACAAATTACTTGTGTCACTGAATGACAGCTAAGCTTCAAATTGTAATCTATTGAGAGAAAAAATCCACCCACTGGCACTTCTTTGCATACATAAAGTATATATTCTTTTCCCGCGTTGACACATAGACACAGACATGATGACACAGGCTGTATCAAGCAGACAGCAAATCACAGTAGTTTGAAGATTAATCTGTTGTTTTTCCAAGGTGCACACAAAGTTTGTGCACAGAGGATAACAAAAAAAAATGCATGGCGACACTATGACACTGCTACCCACAAGCTGCATTTGTATCTCACAGCTAACACAAGCTAACAAATGCATTAGTGTCAATGAGCAATGCTAAACCCCTGATTAAATAGAACCGATTTTTCCTTTTTTTTTTTTTTTGTCTCCACTTGCATTTTTTCTTGCAGCATTTTTAAGGCTCTCCACTCGGTTAAGGGGCTGTTGCAAATTTATTTATTATTTCAAATTAGCATATTGTGATGCTGATAGGATGCAATCGCTACTTCTCTGTGGGAAAGAGTCGGCAGCACTGGTCATAACTGGGTTTTGTGCTCAAACATGAGAAAAAAAAAAAGCACCGTGATAATGGCCAAACAATGTTAAAGAAAAGGGTGTAAAAGTAAAAGTTATGATAATAAGCTGGTGGAATTGTATTAGTATTATTATGTATTACACTTTCCAGTCAATTGTAGAACACGCCGTGCATCTGCTGGTGTCAATATCTGTGTCAATAGCTTTTCACAATAGTCGCACATATCTTATGAAAAGTTAGATTTGTATTACACCTAGGCGTGGCCGGCTGCATTACCCATCACCGTGTGTGAGCCGCAGTCACACCAAAACTACTTCAGCTGAGCTAAAATCAAATAAAGCAAGTTTGCTTGAGGTGAGGCATCTAAAACAATTTGGTTCAGGCTAAGATCAGGTTTTGGTCATGGATGAAAAATGCTGAATGAAACTTTTTTTTTTTTTTCACCTGCAAAAACTTTTCTGGGACTCCGGCGCAGGCTGCCAGAGTTAAAGGCAGGTTCTGTGGTGAAGTGCCAACCGTTTCCTCCCATCCCTGTTTCACTTGATTCGCCTCACTTCATACACAAAAACTTGATATGTGAACATTTTGTCGCTGTGCATCGCTTGCAGAAAAATAACAACATTGAATCTGCGCCCTCGCGGCTGTGTGGTTAAATCTGATGCCTTCAGAGCGAGCCCCCTGCTCGCCTCAGACTGAATCCCGCTAGGACTCTTTCTGCGGTGTCCCTTTCTCTCTCTCTCTGTTTCCTCACTGTCCAACTGTCAGAGTAAATAATAACAGTAAAAACACGCTTCCCACTGGTCATTAAAGTTGTGGAATATGGTGGAATTTGAGGAGGTGTACTGCAAACAGGGGAAGTCAGAGACGTTGCTAAATTCTCTGGGGAAGCCTGGAAATATCACAGTATTACACAAATAGGTCACATCACAGCGATAGATCAGAGTGTACTGTAGAATGTACTTTTTCCACACACATTTATTGCCTTAGATGGGGGTTTTGAGCTGTTTTTAGATGCTGTACGCTCGCATCACCAGCGCAAGTTGAACTGTAGTACAAACTGAGGATGTAACCGAATACGACTGCATTACAGGGAATTAACAGTGTCTGCTAATCTGAATGGGAGTCTCAGGGTTTTCTCGCCTTTGTGTGGCTCCTGTAATATCTCAGCAGTGTTTAAAATGGATGTAGCCAAATTCTTTTACATCCTAATTGAAAAAAATAAATAAATTAAAGCTAAGACGCAGCAGCTGTGTAGGCTGCAGTGTGTCGGGCACCGCTGCCAGCTGCAGGCGTCGGTGCAGCTGACACTCTGCACCCACAGGCGGAGATCTGTTTCCTCTCCCTATTCATTTAGGTTTGCTAAATCTGTAACAATTGGGCTATGTTAAATAAAAAAGAGATAATGTAACAGCTCATTACCTTCTTCTTACACACAGCCTCAGCCTAAGGCCCGCCACAATGCGAGGAATCATTGTAACCCCAATCCAGCTGTCTAATGTAATCCACCGCCTCGTATTGGGCAATGGTGCACGATACAGAGGCCTTTAGCCCCTGTTTGAGGTGTCAGCCCGAAGCTGCACTGTTATGTTTAAATGCTCAAACAGACGAGAGAGAGAGAGAGAGAGAGAGAGAGAGAGAGAGAGAGAGAGAGAGACAGAGAGAGATGTGACATATTTCTCTAGATTTTTTTTAATCAACGAGGAGAGGAGTTTGTTCTTTTTTGTCTGTAAACATTTAATTGTGATATTTTATGAACAGGTGACTAATCAGAGCATTAGGATCTTGCAGGGCAATAATGAACCATGTAAGCTACCAGGTAATTTTTTTTTTTAATGTACTTGTTATTGTAATCCAGTCTAGAGGTTGTAAAAGCATGGATGAGTGTTGTGGCAGCGGAGAAGGAGAGGATGGGTCAGCACGTGGGCAGTGTTCGGGAGATGGAAAAATGATGTTTTGGTCATTTTGGTGCTTGAAGGACAGGATTTGGATTTAGAGCCATTTTAAAGACCTCCAGTTAGACCGTTTACATTTACAGCGCTCATGTTTTTTGTTCATGCAATATGTAAAACTCAATCACAGTGTTTATTTTATAATCAAAGAGGGGTGATAAATCAGTAATAATCTGAGCAAAGAATTTCACATTGCTATTATAAATACAGTGGGTATTGATCTCATGCTACAGTAATAAAGTAGCTGCGTTATTGCAGTTTTTATGTCATGGATGTGGTGCACATCTTTGTTTTGATTGCATTAGTCCATGAGATCACATTTTCGGTCATATCTCAATATTTTAGCTGTGATCCGCAGTGACAACAGAAATTGGAGGCCATTTGCTCGCAGCAATGTCATCCTGGTTAAATTACTCAGCCTAGTTGTGGGCTGGGACGGTGTAATTAGTTAATGCGTGTAACCCTGCTTTGGTGTTATCTGCTGAAAATAACATCCAATGTCATACAAGTAGACAATCAATCCTGTTACACCCTAAACAAATCAAACAGTGATTATTAATAAGAGCCATTTGTAAAAAATCTGATAGCATGCATTAAGTAATGTGTTGTAATGCGTGGGAATATTCAAGATTTGCATTATCCAAGAGCAGACTCGTTCAGATTAGAGAGATAATGAAATGGATTTGCCACCACACTCAGGAGCTCAACCGTGGATCCACGAGCAGAGCACTTCTTCTTATTAACATGTTTTTGTCTCCGTGACCTCCGACTACCAACCACCACCAGTGTAATTACAAATGGTGTAAGCTTTTTCATTAAGGATAATTAAGGAAAAAGGAGGTCCGATGTAAGATGAAAATCCCCAACCAGTGCTAAATGAGGCAAAGCATTTCTCCTTTGAATGTAGGAAGCGCTTACACTTAAAGAGGAGTAAACAGAGATGTAACTGAGAAATTAGGCTGAAGAATGAAAGAAACAAAAAGTTTCTCAAACATTATGGATTCTTATGCACTCTGTGTAACAATAAGTCAGCTGGAGAGAGATTGTAAATTGAGCAGGGCTGGAGATTCTGTCAATACAGTGGGCACATTTTCATGCAATAAAATAAATTTTCATGCATTTACACAATAAACAGAGGCTCATTCCAAGTCATTATGCACTTACTGCCTCAAAGCTGGAGAGAGCTTGACCCAGTGGGCATACAACATAATGATTAATCTGCGAGGAAGCCTTAATTCAGCCACAATTTACTTGACCAACCTCAGAGCATTTATTAAACTATTACAGGCCGGCACTCGCATTTCTGGAAAAATGATAGGCCTTTCCTTTAAGTGAATCATGCACAAATTCCTGCTATTGAAGCTCCTTCTTGTACAACAGACACCAAGGTAATGATTACAGGAATTTTCAAGCCCCCCTCCGCCGCCGTTGCCTGAATGTGTATTTGCTTTCACAAAAAAAAAGCAGCACAAAAAAACAATCCTTTGCTCCTTGGAGTTCTGGTTCAAAGTAGATGCACCTCCTCCTGGGCACATTCACAGTCTTACGAAAGCTGCCTCTGCATGCTCTCTGGCAATGCTAGCAGCCACCTTGAAACCGAGTGACAGCTTCTCTCTGGCAGTATTGATGCTGCAGGCAACAAGAGGAATGAGAGGAATAGCTGGAGAGATTTGTGCTTGAAGCCACAGAGGCATTTCCTGTCTCCATTCTGTACTTCTGGGCAAAGTGCAAGGCCTTTGACTCCTGTGTGCCCCGCTTGTTTGAAACAAAAGGGTGTACACAATACTTGAAACTTGATACTTGATTCTTGATTTTTTTTTTTCCTCTCTTCTTTTTCAAATGTACCCATTGGTGATGTATTCATTGAAGTGTGATGCCTCCAAGACCAGGTGGGGTCTCAAAAGGCAGCAGAAATATTGATATTTTGATATGAAACTAAATACCATCCTGGAGTTTGGCTATTGCAATGTCAAGATATGGCATAAGTGTGGCATTTCTCTGGATTTAAAGGCGGCGTTACAGTAAAAGGAACAATTTTCTGATGTTAACAGCCATCATGGTCATCATGTTGCTGACATAGAACTGGACTCGATCCCCGGGCGCTGCACGCCGGCTGCCCGCTGCTCTTAACAGTTAGGATGCGCCAAAATGCAGATAAAGAATTTCCCCACGTGGATCAATAAAGGGTAATCATATCTCTTAACCCTTACGTCCACATTACTGATGCCTGTTTATCAGAAATGTCAAAAAGCACCAAATAGTCATCCTTACAGCATAAATTACAATATTGTCACTCTATTGATGTATGGTGTCAAAGATGTCATGACACTTTGTCCCATGTTGCCCAGCCCTGATTGCTAATGGGATGCTAATGGCAGAGTGTAAAAACTGCTGTGAGACACAGCATCTCATTGTGTTGGTGCAAGTGCAGAACTTCCATGGAAAAGCCCGGTTCAGTGTTATGTTTCTCACATCTGATAAAAATCAGAGAGGATGAGTGGAATGCAACAAGAGGAACAAATCAGCCCGACTTTGGAGAACAGATTCCCTAACCCTGCATTGTCAGAAGTGCATTATATTTGGTGTTATGCTTCTGTGCAATAGTATTGTTAGCTGCAAAGTGTCCGTTGATGACATGAGGTGGATTAAATTATAGTTTGGCTCAGACTGCACAGTTCAGGTGATGTGCGTGTGCTCCTGTGCATGCATTAGCAGCAGAGTGGGAGTGAGTATGTAGATCTGCATTGACCGACTGAGGTTCATATTAGATGGCACAAAGTCCAGGGAGGGGGGGGTGTGATGGGAAAGGGCGGGTCAAGTAGAAACAGTTATAATGAAAAGTGCGTCTGTGCCTGTTGTCAGGTAATGCCTTTGTCCTTTTGTCTGGCTTGAGATGCGGGAGCCTTGTTGAAACTGCAGCTGTTTCCAGAGAATAGTGGTGCTACCACTCAAGGCTTTGGCAGGAGATCAGCAGCAGAGCCGCGCTACAAAACAACAAAACAAGGTGTCAGATTGTGAGTTGAAGGACATCTCTCTAAATAGAGATGACATCACAGGGCAAGACAAATACAAAATACAAATCAAGAATCTGTCGCTGGGTAAAGGTTAAAAGTTTGGCCATGAAACTGACTAAGAAAGTGAGGAGAAATACACTTCACAGCGAGGATAGGTGTGGCTAGAACTGTGGAAATCCACTCCACATAGCCAGGGGAGTGTGTGCCTGTTTGTGTTGACTGGAATATTTGAGAGATGGTCCTCTAGGAGCAAACACACCCAACCAACCGAGTCAAGGCTCATACTGCTCTCCTCTCACTGTTCTTTCTACTTTGACTTGACTTTCAAAGGCCAAGGCTTCTTTCCCTCAAAGGAGATGCAGAGAAGCAACAAAAAAACAAAAAAAAACATTGCAGCTGTCTATTTCAAAATAGCATCTTGAAATAAAATTTCACGTTTCTAAGGTTTTACCTAAAATGTAAGCAGTTTTCTGTTTTTCCGGCTTCTTGCATCGAATAAATTTATTCATTCGATGCAGTGTTTGTGCAAAAGCCTTAACTGTTCCACAATAGTGGTTAATAATTCACCAGCATACTGTACTTCTATTTAAGCACTGCATCTTTTCTGGCTCTCGGCAGGCGTTAAGGAGGTGAATGCCACAGGAAAATCATTCACAGTGAGGAGTAGCCTCCAGTTCCAGGTGGACAGACGGGATGATGGGGTCGCTTACACCTGCAGCGTGGAGCATGTGTCTCTGCCCAACCCCTACATGACAACCGAGGTCCTAGAGGTCCACTGTGAGTGCAGCCGTACACACACCGTAAAGCTGGATTAGGTGTAAGATTAGTATTGAGAAGAAATACTAGGATTGAGATTACATTTATGTCTGTGGGTTTAGCTTTGCATTTGCTCAGGATTAGTGTAGGATTAGGTTTCAGGTAAGGGATTAGTACCAAGGCAGAACAGGGATACGAGCTATAGCTAAGAGCTGCCCACTGGGTAAAGAGCTAACTATTATAGTACTTTGCCAGTGTTGGACTTAAAGCCTGTAACATAGAGTACAGCTCTGCCACAGCATCACTTTGTTTTGCCTCTTCGTTTGTTTTTGCAGATGCTCCCCATCTGGAGATCACACATTCACTGATTATTCCACAGGAAGGACAATACTTTAAATTGGAGTGTGTGTCCATAGGCAACCCAATGTAAGTTACAACTTAATGTCAATTACTGAGGGCGAAAAAGGGGACTAAAGTGGGTTTGAAATTTGGTTCCTCATTAAGGATTTCCCTTTCTTACTAGAGCAGATGTGCAAACTTTCATTAAGTGGTGCGGAAAGATATTTGGGTTTCTGTTAAGTATGAAGTTGTTGAGATGTCATGCTTGGGCACTGACGAATAGACTCAAAGTGTCGAAATAATCACTTTAATAAGCACATTTCTTAATCAAAATTTCAGTCAATTGTGAATTTGATTATAGTGAAATTAAACGATTCGTAATTTTGCTGAGGACCCCAAGGAGGCTCCCTGAGGACCCCCCTGGGAGTCCCTGAACCCAACTTTGAAAAGCCGCACAAGGGAATATCTTTTTCCTCTGTGCTTGTACACTGTGTATTTATGATTATCTCTTTATAGTGAAACAATGACACACACACACACACACACACACAGCGAAAGAGAGGGAGGCTGAATATTTACTCGTCGTATTTGTGTGTGTTTTCTCTTCCAGACCTGAGCCGGTGCTGTGGTCAAAAGATGGAGGAGAGCTGCCGGATATCGAGCGTATGATCGTGGAGGGCAGGGAACTAACTATCACCACGCTAAACAAAACAGACAATGGCACATACCGCTGCGAGGCCAGTAATCACCTTGGGACCAGCAGTGCTGAATACATACTGTTTGTATATGGTGGGTCCCTCCGTCCGGCCAGCCTTTTTGTATTATGGATGATCCGCTTCCCTGCCATTCCACATTCAGGGCTCATCCCACATTTTGTGTTCGCTCACGGATGGGCAATTTTGATGGTGGTATTCACTGCAAACTCACCAGAGGGTATGTCTGTCTGAGAAGTCTAAATCGAGATATATTTAACCAGTACACTGAATAATATGGAGTTGTACTAGTAAAAAGAACTATACCTGAAATAAGAAAGCGATAGCTACCTGATATGGGGAAAGTATTTTTTAAAAATTGCTACCAGAAGCTTCCCAAGCTCTAAAACATCCGCATCCCTTTGTGATTCACTGTGTCTGTTGTATCGACCGCCATCCATAATGAAAAAGTTGTCTACATGTGGACTCGGGCTTTTCACAGAGCATGTTCGGATGCCAAATTAGTATGAGAAGCAAACTTTGGATTGCGACTGCTTACTGAATTATGCATATTTAGAAAGCACAAATGGCCCCCCGAAAAACGCTGTAAATATTCTAAATTCATGCATTAATTCTTAGGCTTATCCTTGAAGACCTTGAATAACGTTCATCAAATCGTTATGACTTTGTAATGAGCAATTTGTGGCAGTTTACTTGAGAGCAGTTTGGATTCTTGTAGGTGAAACTGGTCTTCGTAGACCTTCAAGACCTCAAAATACCGCCCTAATATGTGATTATGTGGTCCTTTTTGTACTTGCCGTGAAGCGATAACTCTCTGGATTTACTGCGCAGGATTCCTAGAGGCCACACAAAACCCAGAGAAATGCAAGAGCCTTGGCTAGAAGACGTGAAAATAAACAGGGTGATAAC
Organism: Myripristis jacobus; assembly: GCA_900302555.1. Classification (NCBI taxonomy): domain Eukaryota; kingdom Metazoa; phylum Chordata; class Actinopteri; order Holocentriformes; family Holocentridae; genus Myripristis; species Myripristis jacobus. Next base: position 35,004 of record OMLB01062477.1, on the reverse strand, counting down.
TGATAAATGAATAAATGATGTCGGTGTTCATTTGACAAAAATGTAAAAGGGGAGACGAGAAGTTTAGTTCAAGTATTATTAAATAAATATACCTTCAGTGTCCAAATGCACATGATATAAAACCGAGGTTAACATCAGTTTACACCTCAGCACTCAAGCAAATTGATATGCTGTGCTGGTGCACGGGCCAAATCCAGGGCACCAGTTTGCAGGCCATTACCTCCCTCCTGACGCTCGTGCTCACCAAAATCCTGCCCCTGCACTTCTTCTGAAGGGGCGCCCGGTTTACCTCGCTGTACGTTTCACACAGGTTTAGCTTTTGGACTCTTTCCTGTGAGGAAACTGCAAAAAAAAAAAAAAGAGGATGCAGAATTTAGCTTCTGAGTAGTGCCTGGAGGAAAGATAAGTTAATCCCTAGACAGTGGAGGTGCTGAGAGAATAAAGACAGCATGGTGCAGGAAATGGATCATTAAGGGCTTTGCAGCACTTGGCTATAATGTTTATCAAATAAAGCTAAGTAAAAATACAAAAAAAAACAAGGGTAGAATATTAAAATCCAGCACGGATTTATTTGTTTCCATTTTTTTTTTTTTGCCAATTAAACAATCCCACACAATTACAGTTTGTTTTGGGAGGACTTATCAGCGCTCGGAGTGGATGGACTTATTCAAGCTCGCAAGGAGTTTGCTCAGTTGATGCACAGCAGCCTCCTTTGTTGGGTTTTTCAGAGTACAGGCGGTTTTTTTTTTTGGTTTTTTTTTGGAGGGGCAAGATCTTCCTTGGGAGAAAAAAAAGGCGAGAGAAAAGCAAGATGACACATTCTTCCCTTCAGCTTTTGTTATCTCAGCCTCTTCTTTTAGCGGGCTCACTGAAGAGGAGAAGGCAGCGATGTAAGGCTAGGCTGGGGTCCATATCAGCCTGTCATATCTCAGCTCCACGTGTTGGACCAGAGTTTCACTGCATCCCGCTCACCATTAGGAGGCATTTTTGTCTAATTTCGAATTACAAAGACACACACACACACACACACACACACACGTGCGAGCCTGTCGGAGGAAGCCGGACTGTTTGAGCCTCGACGTGCCAGGGATCTGTTTCTCACCCTTTATCAGATTAACGGTGAAGAAAAAGCGAGACGACGATAACCATAGCAGCTCCCTCGCGCTAAACACAAAGGTCCACAAAGGCCACCGGGGGAAGACGAGAAAATGAGCAAAGCAGGCAAAAGACGTGCAAGATGGGCTCATTTCCACTGATGGAACAGCTCCTGTGTCTGGCTGAATACTTGCAGGGTCTCTTTGGATCATCCGAGCATCTAAACCTAATTTGCTAATGACAGGAGAGCCGAGAAGCAATAAATGTCATCGCTCAGCCGCAATTCATCACCATCTGCAATTCTGCTCCTTAATACACTGCATTAAATGAAGTCAGGAGATATATGATAATTACTGTGTCTTGGATGTTAGAGCGATGGTAACAAATAGTGGAGTAATTAAATGCAAGGAGCGGCTGAGACTTCGGAGTGTCTCTTCTTTGAATCCGCAACCCCATTTCTCACCACTTTACCCTAACCAACCTTACCCCAGACATCACATGCCTCCGTTCACTCACTCCACTCTGTTCTCAGGTTGTGTGTGTGTGTGTGTGTGTGTGTGTGTGGCCCATTTACCAGCTCATCACTGTTGTATTATTTTCAACGTTCGGCTTGTTTAGGACAGATTTCCCCACACACTCCGTGCTCTTTTGGAGGTGAGTCATCAGTGCAGATCTTGTGTTTTATCATCGGTGCAGCGCTGTTACTCTGACTGTATTCACTCAGGTGAAAGGCCACATTTAACCTACTGTAAACGCCACACACACACACACACGCACACACACATGCAGAGTAATTGATTTGTGCTGTTTGATTTGCCTGTAATTCTTCCTCATGTTAAGCCTGTTCCCCATGGAGAGGTTTGTTTTTGTTCCCCATTGTTTCTGTTTCATTTAGCAGATGTCATCACCTTAGCGCCTCCATCTCCTCCAGCTTCCCCTAGCCTCCATTCTTCCAGTCTAACACCACCACCACCACCACCACCACATCATCACATCAAGCATACGC
>OMLB01062477.1:16081-32831 GCA_900302555.1 Myripristis jacobus | reverse complement strand
CGCACCCACCGACACGACGCTGCACACACAGCTGATGATTTATGAGCTAACAACCAGGCTTTCAGCTAGAAAATAGCATTGTTTTACTTGATGAATCCAATACTTTGTCTTGTTCTCCCCCAACCGCTTCCATTCTGTGTCTGTTTGTTTGTTTGTTTGTTACCGTGGCACTGTTGCATTACCAGCGTTTTCGTCGCTGATTGGTTTCGCTGTAGTTAGCTGACGCCAAGAGGACAGCTAAATCATATCACTCCATATATGGGACTTAGTGTACTCATTGTATGGTTTTCAGGATATAGCCAAACTATAATACAAAAATTATAACAATACAAACAATAAAACACAAAAAAGGACACTATAGTAAATTTTGGCAAATGATTTTAATGAAATTCTCATTTAACAACATTGCTTGCTATATATAGCACAAGTTTCAGTATATTGTAATATATCACCACAACTGAGGATACATATAGTTTATTTTACATATGAAACAACAGTATTTTTATTTTAATATTTATAAGTCAGTGGTCTTAGTTTTACAGTCTTTGTAAATATTGTATTGTATAACTATTTGTGACAATTCACCAGTAACTCAAGACACCAAATAATTCAAGAGGATGCAAGGGCTTTTATTGTTATATGCAGAAATAAACAAGTTATCATTGCAATGAAATTCTTATTTTTTATTTCTTATTTATTAGCCCCAGCGCCCCCCATGGCCCTATACTAATGGAATTAGTGTAGGAACTTGAGTATCTGAACCCGTCGGAAATGAAGGTGTTTCAGAGAGCTGAAATTTCAGATAATTAAAACATTCATAAAAACACACCAAACCTTTCAGGGAAAAAAAAAAAAATCTTTTTAATGAAGTGTATTATTAACATGTTTCCAAACGCTGTTGTCGCACAAATAGCCTTTAAACCTTAAGCCCCGTCATAAATATGTAGGCCTGGCAGTAAAATGACAGTTTCCTGCAAACACGTTGGGACCATAGCAGCTAATTGTGTCTGCCGCGCACACACACACGCACACACACACACACACACACACACACACACACACACACGCAGGAGCAAACTGACCAATGAATAATAGAGTCATTTACTGGAGAACAAACAGCCTTTAAAGCAGCACAAACATCACGCCCTACATAACAAATATGTAGGCCTGCCAGTGAAACAGCAGGTGTTTGCAAGCTTTTGGTGACAGCATGAAATCACTGGTGGCGGCAGCAAACGCACGCACATGCACAAACAAACGAACCCATGAATAATAGAGCGATTTCCGGGGAAACAACACTGTAAACAGCAGAATGAGATGGGCAGGCTACTGTACTGTGTGCTACTGGGGAGCAGCGTGCAGTTTGAAGTGGGAAGGAAAACAATAAATATATGAAGAAGGAAAACGGTCGTGTGGTTGGCCCGTAATTCTGTATAATCGATAATCAAGGCCCTACAGTAATATTGAATTTTAGTGTTTAGTGTTTTCCACTCAGGCCAACTGTAGCTTAAAAACTGAAAAGCGAGTCCAAAGGTTGCTCGGATTGTGAAACACTTTTATTTATTTTGATCATCAACACGCTTGAGTCAGCAACTCGGGAAGAGCATAAAAACATAAAAACAAAAACCATACAAACAAAAACTTAAAACTAGCTTTGCCAAAGTGTCCGAAGTTTTATTATTTTTTCAAACTATTTTCAAGGAATTTCACCGTTGGACTGTGCTATGTGACCCACGCTGTCAATGTAAAAATGGAAACTAATTCCATGTTAAGTTTGGTTTTTGACAATACGTAGTGATGTGTCACCTGCCCGCTAAATGTTGGAAAGTACATGAAAAATTCAAAACGTTTTTGTTTTTTTGTTTTTTTTCATGCATTCAGCAGTAAGGGTGTACACCGCCCGTTGTGCACTGGAAACTGTGGCGTGTTTGCTGTGTGTGTCAGTGTATACTGTGCTGCCCAGTGGCCCCTGACGTTTCTAGCGTCTGTTCTCACAAAGTTAAGCATGCATTACACTCTGACAGTAAGCTTTGCTTTGGGTCGCTGTTTTGCACGCAGTTAAAGGAAGAAGCTCAGACAAGTCCATGCTAATTTCTCATGTTTCTTTTGAACTTTTCTGTGGTCACCTTTTCATCATGGTGTTGTTCCCCTCGTCTTCCCTTACTGCTGTCTCTGTCTGCAACCATGGCAACAGGCAAAGACTTACCAGGGCCCACAACAGGTAAATATCCCACTGCCAGTTCTTAGATAATCATTGCAAGCCAGATTTACAGTGTGTGATGCTGGAACTGGATCTGGATCAGGACACGTCATGGCCTCCACCCAGCATGAGCCAAATCATCACCATGCATGGATGCTCACTCTGCTGACGCCAGACACTTTTCCCTCTCTAGCCATGTCACAGGCTGCATAAGTTATCACACAATATGTTTCTGGATTCATTTGTCTTTGCACAACGTAAATAGAGGGCTCTATCTGTGGGAGGCGGTGTTGGAGATTGTATCTCGACCAGTGTGCAAATATTTGATCTCATATCGTGATCGCGGCAGAAATAGACGGGAAAGTCCAAAATTCTTTGTGGAAACTGTGTATCTTACCGAGCATAGCTTTTATGAAAAAATATCTCTTTCAACCACATTTCTCATGCACATGCTCTCACCTACGTGTGCAGCATTATTATAGTTCCCTTTATAGCTGCTTTAGTTTGGTAAGCTGTCCTGCTATATGTGATGCTGTACGTGATATCATAACGCATAAAACAGTTTGGATTAGTATCACGGATGTGCAAACTTGGATCTGAGAGGATTTCTAGTTCATGTCTTATTATAATTTAACCAAGCAGTACGCCGCAGTTTCCCTTTGTTTGTGTAGGTGTGTGTTTTGGTTATGTAGCGCCTTCCTCTTCTTTAGACAGATGTTTCGATTTTCGCAACCAGTGCGTCTGTGTGTTCCTTTGATGCCACGTGATGATTTGTGTCAGTATCGGCGCATGAATATGAAGGTATCTGATATCTCGAAGCGCAACCGTTTGGATGTATAAATATTTAAGGGGTCATTTATTCCCACTTTAAGGGGACGCCGTAAACGTTTCAGCTTCAGTTTAAATGACAAGTTTGTCTGTTGGGAAGAGCAAAAACACATAGCCCTTGTCACTCCTGTGAGCACCATGCCAGTTGTGTGTGTGTGTGATGCGAATGCTGCTCATGGCCCTTGTCGACAGTGGAATCACCTTTACAGATGATCATATTCATGGACATTCAACTTGAGAGGAGACTTAATTCAACTGTTGCTGCAAAACAGTTAAATTAAAAGCTTGAAGTGCCTGTTTGTAAGCCCCCGACTCAATAACCATGGCAGTTATGTTTTGCATGGACTTCAATAAACTGCATGTTCCACAACTTCATGATTTTTTGATTTATTTTTATTTTATTATTTTGTTTTTTTGTTTCACGCTTTCAGTCGCTGAAAATAAGGGTTGTAAATGGTCTTGCATTAACCGAGAAGTAAAACAAGGTTTGTAGGCACATCCCTGCAGTCATCTCCCAGGGTCACTTTGCAAACCCGAGCACAAGCCATGGCCATTCATCAAGCTGAGATAATGAGAGCACATGAGGTGCACAGTAAAGACACAGCCACTTACAGTTTATTACAGGACAGACACAAAGGCACGCTCCGGGGCTGGGAAACCCTCAGCACACTCTCTGCCCTGAGGACACCTCATGTTAAATAATCCCGCTTTGAAAACCTGACTCTTTGCGGCATTTGATGCAGAATGTGACAGTGAGCAAGGACGAAAACATAAAAAAAAAAAAAAAAGATTGTGCTTGTCGTGGCTTTGGCAAACGGCAGCTGAAGGAGATTTACCCGCAGACATTATGTGGAGCTAGACTTCTGTTTTCTTGCGGCTTAATTATAGCACAGCGCTGCTTCTTTTGCCGCGATATTGAATTGTGTAGAAATTTGTGATATTTCTCATGATTAATTACACCTTTCTGTGTACCTCTATTCAGCTACTTCAAAATGGGAATGTCAGGTTGCTTCTAAATGTGGCAGAAACTCATATAAAAGCTAGATCTGGATTTTTTTTCTTTTTTTTTTCCCAGGATAATTACAGGTGTAAAACATTTCATTGCTCTTTGGTAAATGTGTAGATGTCTGCAGCTGCATGAGACTGTGTCAGAACACCCAGCAGGTGGTAATATCATCTGTCCATTTTCTCTCTCTCTCTCTCTCTCTTTGTCTCTCTCTCTCTCTCTCGTTCTTCCCACCCAGATCCCAATGCTTTAGGACAACACGGACCTGACCACGCTTTAATCGGAGGTGTTGTTGCAGTGGTGGTCTTCATCACCTTATGTTTGATAATAGTTCTTGGGCGATATCTGGCCAGACATAAAGGTAAGAGAGTTCATCCGTCTCCCTCACAAACAGCCGTCTTTCACGGAGTCGATTCCTCCGTTTCAAGCAATCTTCAGTGGGTGGCTCGCACAAAGTTAATGTGTGTGCATGGGCTTGCTTTGGCTCTATTTGTCTAGGGACGTACTTAACTCACGAGGCCAAAGGAGCGGAGGATGCCCCCGATGCAGACACAGCCATCATCAACGCTGAGGGAAACCATGTGCATGCGGAGGAAAAGAAAGAGTACTTCATTTAGACCTCTGCTCCTCTTTTCTTTTCTTTCATGACACCGTTTGACAGCAGACATGCAGTTTTAAGCTGACCCAGCGCTGGTTCATGATCTGTCTCTTATTCTTTTGTCTTCTCCAGAAAGCTCACGCTAGGATATGCTTGTTTTGAAAGCATTTTGCTGACAATATTGCCTTCTCCTTTTGTATTCAATGTAAACCATGTACTGTTTTGGGATTTTATCCAAGGCTCTGTGTCCATTTTAGTTTTACAGTGCCTCAATGCTGTACATTTTTTCTGCATTTCTTCCACCTATCACAGATGTTTTATTTTCTCTATTCTCTTCACTGTACCTGTTATATACCTTTTTGCAGATTTCTCCCTTTTTTTTTTCTTTTTTTTTCACCAGGAAGCAACAAGAAGCGTGCTTCAACGCCAGTCATAAACCCTTTGGCTTTGCAAACCGTTTTGCTTTACGAGAAGAGTATGTCAGACGCATCAGTGTTCAAAAAAGTTAACATCTGATGGATCTTTTTAGGAATTAAAAACTGGTCTTGGATGTTACCCGAAGTTTACCCCTACCACAGCCATACTGTATATGTTTAAAAAAAAATAATAATAATAATACATGAAGCAGACACGACACTTTGACAAAACAAAACGTAGAAGCACAATCTGTGTGATTGTCTCTAGATGATATCAGCTCCCTCTTAGCATCGTCTGTATATTCTCGCATTGAGTTAATTCGGTTTTCACTTGCGTCATTGATTTGTAACAACAGAGAACAAGTCAGAAATTCAAAGCACAAAGTCTGAGGACTAACACGGAGGGAAAACACACCAACTGTTTATTGTCTCAGGATTCAATATGAGTCTAGATGGAGAGATGGTTTCAGAAACGCGATGAAGATTTAAAAAGCACTTGCAGTTCTTGTCACGGATGAGGAACTTCAATTTTGGTCAGTTATTATTTGAGGTAAGAATGGACGATCCAAGCGGAGTGAGTGGAACCTCGTGCAGGTTCATTATTTATGTTACTTTAATGACCAACTATGCTCAATGTGTTGATATTGCTGTAAATTACTTTGCTAACGTGATTATTGGTGAACAATATTGTTGAATCTTGGGATCCCTGACACATTAAATTTGTATATTAGCCTATACAGTACATCTATTTAAAGTATTCCACGAGGCTTAATTTTTTGGTTTGTTTCTCCATCTCTCCAAGGCAAACAAGAGATTGCTTTGCCACAAGGCATGTATATAATGTGTAAGTATTCAATTTTGGTAAAAAGGAAGAACACTCGTTATAGCTTTTTCATTTGAGACCATATCGGTTCATGTCACTTTGATGAGATTGTTTTCACACTTTTGAAGACTTCTTCAAACAGGGATTCTAATGAATTACGTAAAATGTAAAAAAAATCTGGTCAAAATATATGTATTTATTATTATGATTGCCATTTATTATATTATACTATATTGATTGATATTATTGCTGTTATTACTAAAGTAGTTGTCTGACATTAACTTTCCCATTTTTTAAAAGTAAATTATGTAACTTCTCTCATGAAAACAATACAACAATCACCGTTATGGCCTTTGAGTTTGCTGCAAACAGTACTAATGACATGTTGAGGCATTGGTGAATCAGACATCCCCTCAGTGTACATAGCCACTCGATCAGACACATCGAACCACATTGCCAATGCTCATACATGTTATTTTGTTAGTTCAGTATGATGCTATAAATAACTCATTTTGTATAAAGTTTTAATCGCTGTAATTGATTTGCTTTTTATGGGGGATGTGTGAGGTTTGCTTTTTTCCCAGTATTGAATATTCATTTTTCAACTATGCCACTGTAAAAAAAAAAAAAAAAAAAAAAAAAAAAAAAAAAAAAAAGACAAAAGAAAAGAAGAAAAAGACAAAGTGCGGATTAAAATATGAATAACTTGAAAACTGCCATTTCGTCGTGACGAGATTTATTACTTTCAAATACACCTTCAAATACACTGAGTCATGCTTTCTAATGGTGTGTGACGGCGCTATTGTGAATCGCACCCACAGTCACAATATCAGTCAACATATCTGCGATTGCATGAAAGGGGCCATATGCTGATAGACAGCACTATGACCAAAGCTGGAATTATTATTCCATGCAACTGTTGAGTATTACTCAGCCTTTAGTATTAATAATATATGCAAAGTGTCTAACTTGTAGCAGGATTAAAAAACCATGAAGCTCCTATTGCCCGAGGCGCTCAGCTCCTTACTTGATTTGTGCATTAATATAGGGTGACAAAAGGAAGGCTCGAATCTCCCCAAATTCCTCCCACATCTCACTGAGGTTTAGTTCGATAGGTCTGAGGCGGCGTCATGAAATCAGCCGGAGATGTGAGCGCGGCGGGCTGCTGTTGCCCTGCTTTTAGCAAACTAAAGAGGTAGCCTGGTTAAGGGGGAAAAAAAACGGAGGTTAACCACTTATTGATTTGGTATTTTTGCATTCTTTGGTGTTGGAATGCCACTGGTTGCTGCAATGGAAATGAAATGATTACAGATGAGATAAATGTTAATTGGGCCCTATGGGGATAATAGGCCATTGTAACAGCAAATAGCAGCAGGATTCATCAGCGGAAAACACAAATGTTTCGTAGCCTAATCCCTCAGTAAATGATAAAATATGAAATAATGTTGAACAAGCGATCGAATGAGGTATCGTGTGGGGTTCACTACACGATATTGGTGTCGGTTAAAACACACTGTATAGACCAGATGGTTTTCAAATTTGTTTATGTTCCGGGCACCCAAGGTGACTTTGATCAGCTGCAGGCTCCCATTTCAAGCGCTTTTCCCCTGTGGCCCCTGATATGAAGAGATACTTTGGTTTGTGTTAAGCATTACATTGTTTACAGTAGATGCCATGCCTGAATACTGACAGATAGACTTACAGTGGTGAGATCAAATACACACTTTGTATACATAGAAATATTCAACATACCGCAAATAGGTTATCTCATTGTATTTATGACAGTTATGACACGCACGTTACTATCTGTCACAACCGCTTGCAGTGATAAACATAATTTGCAAATGTGAATCATATTTACATTAACAAGTCTGAGAAGGTCATATAAGATATGTGCATAAATGTAATGGTGTGTAAACTAGCATAAAATTATACACCTTATCAAAGGCAGATTATTTACAGTTGAGCAAAGCCGGTGGTCCTGGTACTGTCAGTAATTACATGTGAATTTAGACGCTGCGCACTCACAGTAAACCCTGTCATTTTAGCAAAGTAAGAGCATGCACAGCTTATCGTTCATTACTAATGGAAGAGGTGGAGATTGTAATCTGAGGACTGGACTGATAGTGTAGATTACGGAGCTCAAGCTGAATATCTCCACATCCTTGGAGTGGGGATCTCGGTCCAGGACTCAAGACATTATGATCCCCCATTCTTCTGCTCACATTGACCTTGACTATAATGCTGCAACCCAGCAGACTAATGTTGCCATTATCAACACACTGTCCAGCCAACCATCTGCCTGCTTCCCACAACGATTCGCTCCCCCTCTTGTAGAAGCAGTTCCCATTGCTCACTTCATAATCATTACCACCAAAAGCCCAGCCAATTCAAACAAACATCAGCCCTCAGTATCATACTTCTCTTTTTTTTTTCTTATTAAAAGCTCCGTGCTTTGTTAGGCTATGTAAATTGAGATGGACTGTCTTGAATAATGCCTTGCAGAAAATAATACTAAGAATCCATCATAATTTAGTAATTGGATATCGAGAGGGAAACATTCATATGTAGTCGTAAATAGTGAGCTAGAAATGGATTTTCTCTTTACCCTTGAAATGTGAGAACCATACCCTGGGCAATGTAACAATCGCAGCATGACCTCTGAGAAGGCCTTGTAAGTCTTACTAGACTGAAAGAAGCTGATCCCCACTGTACCCTGTAGGCAGGGTCCATATCAGTCCTCCAGCTCACAATAAGCTCTTATCATAGCAAAACAGAAGTCTCCAACAAAATCCTTTAGGGATGAATTAATATCTTAAGAAACATTATTACACTTACATATTATGATTACAGCACAATTCCGATTTTGCAGTGTTAATCATATTCCTTCTTGAGCAAATGGTCCTTGCAGTGGTTTTGCTGGTGCGGTGGAATTAAATAGTCCTATTAGTTTTGCCACTTTTCCGAGTCTTCGCTTACTTTCCCCGTCTTTTCATCAAGGCTCTGTCGGAAAAGTAAAGTTTTTACAGTATGTTGCGCCAGGCTACTGTCAACACAGTCTGTTTTTTCCATCCCACAGTTCTGCTGTAGATTAGTGACAACTGGAGGAGCCATGGTAAGATGATGCATGAAAAACCCTCCAACCCCGACACAAATAGTGGTCTTCCTTTTGGATTAACAGCACGATGTTCTGTGTGGAAATAACAGTAATTCCACTTGTTTTCACTATCCAAGCATGTAAATTGCCTTGTGTAATCCACTGGGCGATTTGCAGAGGAAATAAAAGGATAAAAGGATTTCAAAGATAGAGTGGGATTGCAATGCAAATACAGTATATTCCATCACTTAACTTATGCTAAAGAGAGGTGACAAAGAAAATGTTCCCTCTCTGGATCATGTTTTTAATTACAGACCCTGAGAGGTATTAGTGAAACTGTGATGTAACCCATAAACGCATTCCCTCAAACATAGATTCAGTAGCATTTACCGATGACAATAATAACACTAAGCCCACAGGAAAAATCTGTCCAACGGAGGTTTTATGTTCTTTTGTTTTTTTGTTGTTGTTGTTGTTGTTTTTTATCTATTAATGTTGTGTCTTCATTCATATTGCATGACATTCAGGACAGATGTATTCTGGAAGAGTTTGCTTGTACTCATTGCCCTGCACCCAAAGATGAGGTTGGAAGAGCAGACAGTGGGAGATGAAATTCACACTTTTTCAATATCCAACTTTTCATTTTCAGAAGATTCAGTGGGGAGTCTGTTATCATTGCCCTTAGAAGCCTGAGGTTGCATTGTTTGTGTAAATGGTTTTGTCTTTGATTGACAGCTCATTCTAATAGAGAATTGTAGAATTGGGAAAGAATAATAACCACATGTTTACTACACTAGAGCGGCTGCGGAAAGGAGGGGGGGAAAAAAAAAAGTCAAGGTGGCAGAAAATCTCATGTTCACGGTGATTTGCAATGCAGAGACACTCAAGAAAATCTGCATGGATTTGTCAAAATACCCATCAATTGATTTCCTAAATGTTTTCTTACTGTGCTGTGCATGTGTGTGTGTATATATATACACATACACACACACACACACGTATATATATTTGCTTTTAAAAGCAGATAAAGGTGCAGTATAGTTAAGCCTTTTATAGCACTTGTGAATTATAGCTGCAACATTCACGCCTCATCTGTATCTCTGCTGAATCAGAGGGCTGTAGGATATTATCTTGAGATGTGTTTTGCCTAATCATATTTGATGAGATTAAACAGATCACTCACATTTCCAGATGTGACAGGGCCGAGTGGAAGTTAGGGGGAGTCAAATGATCTGGAACAAAGAACATGAGCTTGTGTATCCCCCTGGATGCATCACCATGCCATTAGTCTAGATGAATGTGTCTAGTCAGATACAACTCCCTTGTTTGCTGCATGAGGGCTTTCCACTTTGTTCAGCACCGGCTTTTCTGCGTGAATCAGGCCACATGCAGGCCCGTGGATTGATGAGGGAAACAGGACAACCCACTGTATTTTCAGCTCATTCATTCCCACTGACTCACATAGTTTATGGTATGTCTTTAAATAACCTGCCCTGGGATTGTCTGCCTGCCATTTGATTTATTCTATATTGTATTTTTAGATCTAATTAAAACAAACTTTCCCACATTGTTTGGCTGAATTTTGAATCGCCGAGGCCCGGGAGAGTACATAAAGCGAAGCCTTGTCTTGGGTAGTCTTCTGGGGAAAAGCCGAGTACCTGTGGCATAAGGTATGCAAAAAATAGCGTGCCATCTGGTTGGATTTGAGCACTTGAGATTTTTCCAAGCAACTCACTGGAGACTTAATTAAAGTTTGAATATTAGTGTCTGGGAAACGGATGTTCCTCCAATAAAATGACAGCTATAGGAAATCTTAGCATGGGTTTGAAAGCATAGATGATGTTTTTGTTTTGTTTTGGTGGTGTTTTTTTTTTCTTGAACTTGAAATGGAAAAAAAAAACTGCACTATATTAACATGATGATGAGACAAATATGACTCATCTCCACTCTTATAAATTAAGTATTGTGATCATTAGCATTTTGAAAAGGAAAAAAGAAAAAAAAAAACATCTAGCAGAGCATCAAATCCCATCCTGATTAGATTTCAAAAATAGGCACTTGCTGAAGGCCAACTATAAATATATAGGTACTAGTGTATTAATGTACTTGGTAAGGATGAATCATACTTCAGAGCTGGTCAAGAGGTGACATAACACATTGCGTGCGCATAGCTGAGAACATCTCTTGATTTAAAGGGTTGTAGTTGCTATAAAATGCATGCTAAAAGAGAAGAAGGTCCTCTGGGACTGAGCGAGTGTGAATACTTCCAGAGCAGCGTGCCCGTCGTCTTTATGATGCCAGTCAGTGTGATGGTGAGCCTCGGGGATTACTCCAGACAGACAGCTCAGTAAGACAACTGATTAAATAGTGGTGAGAAGAGAGAAAATGTTTAATTCAGCTATATTTAGTATTCATGGGATGGACAGGCATACAAGAGTTCACCTTGAGGGGTCATCAGGAGAGAAGGTCCAGAATCCCAAAGAGCTGCCAGGCCAAGTTTCCACATCGCACTTGGAAACACAACTGATTGTGTTTTTAATTGCTTTGATTATCTAGTTTGCTTTGGCAGAATTGAAAATGGTAACGCAACACGTAGTGAATTAACAGCTTGATATCCGGCGAAACAGAGCTCTGTTTCAGATCTCGCAACTCTGTGATAGATTTTGCAAACGAAGTCAATGCCGTGAATGAGATTTAAATACATTCCTCCTGCGCTCAGTACATATTTACTTCATTAATTCGTTCACGCTGAGTTCAATATGCTTGTGCGCGGGTTTTATGGCAAAACAGAGTACCTTACGTTTGATTAAATGAAAAATTGTGCATATCATTGGTTGTGTTAGGAGGTTATATTGTATTATAACTGTAATCAACTACCTATGTCAGCACATTTGTTATATTTTAGCAGAATTAATACTCCTAAATCTCTGCTAGAGGGGGACAGTATAATGGTTTTACATCAAAGAAAGACATAGCATGATTAATGCTTCTCCAGCTTATTACAATATGGATTCTTTACTGTGTGACAGGTGGTATCTTTAGCTGTGGCTTTCAAAAAATTAAATTAAATTAAATGACAATAACAGTGATTCTTGGCCAAATCCCCCCCAAAACACCCACTTCTGATAATAATAATGTTCATATTTGGTACAGAATACATTAATCATCAGATGAAGCCATTGTACTGTATATCCTTTTCAGCTCTGAGAAGTGTATGCCAAAGTTTCGAACCTCTCCATCACAATAGTCTGAAAACCTTCTGCACAGCGTTTGGTGCTTCAAGTGACTCAAAACAATGCTATTTATATTAGCTTGGGTCTCTGAATGAGTGCCAGCTATAGAGACATGATGAAATCCCTGTGTTGAAATACCTTACCATGACGTTCAAAACTAATTCAATTATATGCATCAACAGTTCAATAGACCTACAGAATTGGGTTATTGTCTGAAAATAAAAAAGAAAAATACCAGTAAATCATGTGTGAATGAAGTTTAATGTAAAAAATGATTTTCAGAAAGAGTTGGCAAAATGGGCTCCAAGAACAAGGGATAACAGACAATTTCTGCAGTTGTTTGCCAAGCTATTTACTCTGCATCAGCCACAGATCCTATTTACTATGCATCTTCAAAGGTACTCCTTATTGTTCTACTGGTGAGATATGGTGTGTGGCCAAGTAATGCAAACAACAAAAGAGGTTCAAAAACAGCATGGTGGAAACTTTTGATGTCTAACCTATAGAATTCAGGCTGCATCGACAGCTGCTCCGTCACAACAACAACGACAACAACAACAACAACAAAAAAACGCATTACCAACTTTGTATGGGCTGCCAGACATATTTCAAAAACCATGATGGTCTGTCGTACTGGATCAACTGGAGGGTCCATGCTTTGATTGGTAGCATATTGCATCTTGCCTGCCGTACAAATATAACTCTGGAAAGTCAATGTGGATGATGAGTTTCATGATGATTAGAGAAACTATCCAGCAACCAGCAGGCAAAGAAAAGAGACTTTATGCACAGGAACAGCACAGTTGAGAGTTCAGCAGTTCATGGCCTTTGTTCTCAATCACCAGCATGGCAGCCGTGCAGATAAGACCCGACCATCTCGCATCTCGCCGACTCTTAACCTTTTAGGCACAGTCCACTTCCCTATGTCGATGTGATGGAAAACCACGACTGTGTCATTGAGCAAAGGAAATGCTGTGAGACGAGGCAGCTGATGGGAAATAAACACCACGGCAACCTTCAGCAACCCGCGCCGCCTCGTCCCTCAGGTTTCGCGGTAATGATGTTAGAACTGCAGAGGCGCCGTAATCAGCAGAGACGGAAAGCACCCCAGAGGGTTCGGGGTATTTGGAGCAGGACCTTCTGATCTGCTGAGCTCATCTCATTGTCATGGAGCCTGAACTCGCATAGTGTCCAGCCAGGATAATGATCATAAATGGCTTCTGTCTTATTTGTCCTTTATTATTGCCAATGTCCTGTCCATCACAGCTGTAGCGAGGTGTGAAAACAGGCTGCTTGGCTCACATTTGCTTTATATATATAGCCCCTTTTCCACCAAAAAGTTCCACATCCGAGGTTCCTGCATCTTGCTCTTGGAAGAGGGTTCTGGTGCAAAGTGGGTGCAAAGCTCCTGTGCGTTTGCATTTCCACCAAAACCCCAAGAGGAGCAAAGCTGTTGTTTTTTTGGAGACGTGTGGAGGTCAAAAATGAGACTGAGGACACTAAAAAAGCAAGAGCTGAAAGAGGGAACTGATTTTATATTGGCATGCAGGCGCAAACAATCCATGCATTTCCATGCACACTAATTTTCCACCATTATTACGTTCTGCATTTAGTCCAGGTCATGTAAACAGCATATTCTGTTTAGATATTCCTAATAAGACCTTTTTCTGAATGTTGTATTTTCCTACATATGGGGCATGCTGATATTATTCAGGTTTTAGCAGCATTCTTTGGTCATGTATACAGCTCATTTAGACTGTGCATCTCAGTTGGGGGTTTCACCGCAGTTTGCCACACATTGCTGCTGGTTCACAATCAGCCCTGTGTGTTATAAACAAACCAACAAGCCAAGCTGGGGTAGAGACGCATTCAGAGAAGAAAAGACCACATTTCTGGTCAGAGGAAGAAACATTCCCGCTGTTAAACATCATGAAAAACAGGCTCAGGTATGAAAACGGGTTTCTGGATATGTGCAAATATCGCAACACCGACCTTTTCGACAAGGTGGTTGAATGAATGAAAGCGGGAGGCTGAACTCGCATGGTCGAAAAAAAGTCAGAGTTGGCACGGATGATACTTTTGCACTGTTGGCATCAAACATTTAACCAACATGGGGATCGCCCCAATGGCCCCTGGGAAGGCACTACCTCAGTTGCAGGGAGCATTTTTGGGGTTGAGGTCAGGAGCTCAAACGCTGAGGCAGAAGAACCGCCTCCTCTAGCGCAAACAGGGGTGAGAGTTCCTGGTTCCTCCGGTGGAAAAGGACGCACATGACTATCAGAGCAGGCATGTCTAATAGCAAAGGAGAGTGAAGATTGAGAATAGAGAGGCCTTGAGTAAGGGCTAAGATTACAGAGATGATGATATAGCTGTCGAGGAGTGGTCTAAAGCTATTACACAGGTCAATAACCCCTCTCTGGGCCACTCCATGCTCTGTATTGTCGCCGGTGAGAGGTAAAAGTACCACTAACTTGTTTACAATGGTAAGAAGATAAGCTGGTAGTTACGGTCTGCAAATGGGAGCGAGCGGCTTGGACTGAGGTGGCGCGCTGCCACTTTCCACTCGGCAATGCACAGCCGTGGTTCGTGGCACAAATTCATCATCGCTTTAGTTAGAGCGACACTCATTCTTCGCGATGTCAGGATGATATACTGGAACATCACAAGAGCTAGCCTACCCATCAGTTCGCTTACCTAAGGAATGAAGAAAGAGGACGGGAGAATACTTTTGTCACATTCCCAGTGCGCAGAGAGCAAGAAAAAAAACAACAACCCCACAGAACTCAAAGTTTTCAAGGCGGCCATGACTCAAACATTTCTCTACATATTTCGTTGGAATGAGCAATTAGACCCTTTCTAGTAAATCTTGAGGAGCTGTATAGTTTTTTGTTTCTGTGTCTGCGGTTGTATAGTTATGGCTGTGAAGAGAAAGATTATTCACCCGGTAGAATGAAAGAGAAAATCAATAGTGTGAGACATCTTGAGAGTTATCTCTGTGTGGTTCAAAATCAGTTAAAGCTGTGAAGTAAAAACAATTCTTTCTTTATTGCAAGACTCTATGCAGCGATTCCCTTACACAAGTTGGCTGTTCATACTCCTGGTCATTGATATATTAGAGCTGTATTAAATAATAGAGAGTGGTACATTACAATACAGGGGATATTTAAGAAAAGAACAGACCAAACTAAATGATTTACATCAACTTGCTCATTAGATGACGTATAAAATCCACAAGGGCCTGGATAATACCAACTCCACACCTGGAGAGGAGATACTCAGCATCACAAGACGAAATGCCAAAGTAATGCCATTGTAGTCGAAGATTGAAGGAGGAACTTGTTTTTTAAGCTACCTCCAGCTTTGTTATCTTCAAACTTGCAAAGCCCTTGCACTTCCTAAGCCTATAATGTAAAGAAAACAATATTATCCAAACTATTTGCAAAATATTCAGTTGTGTTTGATTGAGATTCTTGTTTTTTCCCTGCAGTGCATTTTTTTAACCATTAATAGTTTTTTCTTTTTATTACCTGGAATGACCCTTATGAATTATTAGTAGCATTTTTTATAATCAGGGACATGTTTTCTATGAACAATTTCAACATGTGACATAACAGTTTGACAGCATGGCAACAGTCCTACGCATTTTATTTAAGCATTTATGTATATTTTAGACTGTTTTAATGTGGATAATGATGATGGAGAATGTTAGTGTTTTCACATACCTTCCTATGATGAGAAACAAATCTACATAGATAGCTGCTGTGGATCAATGGTTGACCTAAATACAATACAACACAAAACAATAGGACATTTAGCAAGTTTATAAATGTATTAAGTATTGATAGATGCAAATATTTATACATATTTATACATAGATGGAATACAGCTCATTATAGCCACATAGGGATGAATGCACCAACTAATGTGGATGTGAAATGCATTCTTTTTTTTTGTATTTCTTCATCTGGTTGATTACAATAGAACCAAATGTACAACATTACCAGATCATGAGAGGAGCAGGACGCTGCTGATCCAGACTCAGAGTCTGAATCCTGTGATGCTGCTGAGCTGGACGATGAGAAAGGAACAGGCTGGAGATATGGATGCACCCCAAGCTCTTCGGGATGAATAAGTGAAGACTCCTGTGATGAGTCTTCTGAGGAGAAAAAAATCAGAATCAATCTGATAGCGCGTCAGAAGGGGTTTAATTGGAGCGACATTCCCCCTCTAAGGGAAGAGCAAGAGCCCTGCCCAGGCCCTGCAGCAGGGCCAGCAGCTCTATGCCCAAAACATGCCTGGGAGAGGTTCATCGTTAAAGAGGTGCAGGACAATAGTCAGAGAGCATTAAACAGAGGAATTTTAATGGCCTCTATTGATTTGACAGTCCATGCTGGTGAACGGAGCTGCCGGGCCCACGAGGGAGTGTTTTATCTGTCTACTGCAAAAGCTAATGTACTGGACCACCACGGGCGCTCACCAAATGTGATTCCCACTGCCTTTTTACACAGGAAGGTTGTGATTTTAGTCTGCATACAAGAGGCTGAAAGGT
>OMLB01062473.1:4645-16128 GCA_900302555.1 Myripristis jacobus | reverse complement strand
CACGGCCCACTATATACACTCATGGGCTCCTATCAACTGTGATCTGAATCTTAATACGTACAGGCCAGTCTACTCAGTCCCAGAATATCCGAGTGTGTGTGTATGCTTGTGTGTATGTGTGTGTGTCTCAAAGAAAGGAGCTGTCATGTTGGTCTGCTTTGGATCTTTGAATGAGTGTCTGCCACTCCATCCCGGGTGTGACGGGAGAAGTGGGGCAGTGTGGAAAGTATTGCTTTGGATGAGCTGTGTTTCAGGAAGCTGTGTTCCCCTCTCCCTTCGCCTGGCGTCCCGCGGTGAGGCTATTAGAGCCCCACTTCCTTACTGGTCCCTTCAGCTTCACTTTATTCACACCGTCTGCCTTTTCCTTAGGTGCTCCACCCACCGGCCTACTACCCCTTTCTCTTTTTCTTTGTTTTTTTTGGTTTTTTTACCTTATGCCTATGATTATCTCCTCTCAAGTGAAGTTTAGGATCTGAAGGCTGGATGTGTTCAGAGCAGTACGGCTGCCATCATCTGTCATGGCCTCCTGTGCCCTGTGTTTAGCCACAGTGGGAGCTGCTCTTTGGGATTCTGTTGTGGTTGCTTCTGAAGTTGAGTCGGTGGGCTGGCAGCAGCTGTCATTTTAGTTTGGTCACACTCCTGTATCTCCCCTTGAGAAGAAAAGCACTGACCGCATAAACATGGGGACACGCCTGCCATATATATTCATGGATATATGTGTGTATTAGTGCGTGCCCAAGTGAGTATGCGTGCACGTGCGCACACACACACACGCACACACACACGCACACAATGCAAACATAGTTGTGATTTTCTGATTCCTTCTGTGTTTGGTGTAACAGAGTTGACAGCAGGCTCAGTGTTTGATCTGCAGTGTGCTCTGCAATCACAGCAGGAGGCTTGAAAGGCTCACACTGATTTTTTTGAGTGCATGTGTGCGTGTGTGTGTGTGAGTGTGTTTATGACATTGGCACATTGGTACACATTTGATGTTACTGCCATTCTCAAGGTAATCAGATGCAAACTGATGTTTTGTGTGCATGGCTATGTATTAGCGGGTGATAAGAGAGAGGGAGAAAAGAAAGAGAATCATTTTGTCTGTTTTTTTTTTGTTGGTTTTTTTTTTGTCAGTGTATTTGCAATTATCCACATCACACTTCCTACTTGATGTTTTGAGGCCGCTACAGTGCAGAGCAAACTCATACAGAACATATCCAATTAAGGCTTGCTGGTAGTGGCAGTCTATCTGGTTATATTGACAGAGGTGTTTGTGCGTTTTTGATTAGGGTGCATGTATTTTTGTGTGACAGCATGCATGCATGTGTGTGTGACTGATATTAAAGCCCTAGGGAGTTATGGACTCAGGAGGATCAACTGCAGCGGCCTCTGCCTCTTATTTACATACACACACACACACAGTTAAATAAGAAGCTGTCCTCTGCGTCAGTGAAAGAAACTGTTTTAATTGGTGCCTTTGAAACCTGAGCAAATTCACTTGATTTCTTTCAGGAAGATGTGGAACAAAGTGGCTTAAAAAATAGCTTACTTGTTCAAATGTAGATTTATTGGAGGGTGTTTTTAACTGCTTTGTGATTTGTGGATTCAGCTTTGGTACTGTATGTGCATTTGACCACAGCGCTCCCTGTCATCATGATGGCAAAAAGTGGGAAAGTAATCCACAGATTTATTTATTTTTTTAAAGCATAGTCAAATAGTAATATATAAAAACAAACAAACAAACAAAAAAATCACTTCCCCTGAATTAATGAATAAATAAATGAATAAAGCAATAAAGCAACAAACATAAAAATTTAAATAAAAAACAACAAATCACAGCTGTTTTTCTCATTGGACAGAATAAAACTCTGACAGTTTTATCTGGGAGTCATGCCTGGTAAAACAGGAAAGCTCTCATTTATCATATTTACAATAAACTGACTCTGCCTCTACAGGTGACAGCAGCGAAGTCAGCGGTTCGGTTCAGGCTTGTAACTTCTGATAGTTTGATTTACTGCACACACTAGTGCGCACTCGTCACCAATGATCCATATTTCACAGAGGAGATTTGCTGGATGCTTTGAGCTGCTGAGATGCATTTTATCAGCTAAATATTCAGTCTGTCTTTAATCTAAATACGTGTTAAACCAGTATTTTATATCCAGATACACCCATCAACCAAGATCCTTCACTTGCCCTTCAAAATGTATGTCTGATTGAACACATAAGTCAAGTACAATATATATTTAAAGTGCATTATAACCAGGAAGGCTTCAACATACGATGGTAAGATATGTACAGAACATGACAACACTGCAGAACATTGCAGTAAACTGACAGATTTTGGCCTCACTTTCAGCTTCCTACAGAGGATCTCAGCTATGGAAGAATTTCATCCATGTTGTCAATCAATCTGCATCCTTCAGTTTCAAATATAGATTTAGGGCCTGTCTGATGAAGCTGACTGCTTTCACTGAGTTTTTGCCTCAGTGACTCAACGCCCATTCCCTCTTTCTCTCTTTGAAGACACTCAAAAACACACAAAAATCACCTCAACAATGATTTCCTTTTCCCCGCATTATCTACATCAGAGCTGTTTTGAAATCACCTAATTTTCCGTGCTGGTTATTTATTCATCTTGCACCGTTGCTTCACTTGCTTTGTTTTGCTGGCATGCTATTGGCAAATTGATTGCTGTCTTCTGTCATCTTAACTTTGTTTCTTTTGGGGAAACATGTTAAAGTGTGATGTTTCAGAAGCCTCTTGATGAGTGTTGTTTTATTAACAAAGTTTATATTTCTGCTCTTCTTTTCATCTGTCAGTTATTGTAGTTACATGCACCTTAATAGTCAGGTTTTCCTCCCTCGTGCAGCTGTTTTCTGATTTCTCAAGTGCTACATAAACAAGTATTTCTATAATCAGGGTATGGGATTAAGAGAAATCAATGTAAGGCAGCTAGATTTCTACTTGGGGAAACCAGATTATTGGTACATGTATGTAGATTTCTGAACTCCTTTTTTGCTGTGCACATATGTGAGGAGAGACAGCAGACAAAGAAACTGACAGGATAAATACTATAAATACACACTTTACAACGCCCAGCGGAGAGAAACTACATGCGTGTTGAAGGATGCAAAAACAAAATACACATCTTCCGCCCCCGTCGGGGAAATCCCCACAAGGGGCCGGCTAACAGGTGCTCTTTACCAGCTGTGAGTCACCGCTGGAAGAGTCCAGGGGAAGTTGGGGGTTGGGGGGAACCTGATGACTGGGGGAGGGCATGTATACGCTCAGTGCAGGAATACATTTGAATAATCAGAGTAAAGTAACACATGCACACGCCACCCGATTTCCTGCCATGTCCCAGTTATTCACTGTAATCTGGTTTCTTGTGTGTATGTAAACATACTGAGGGCCAGATTGAATTACATGAAAGCTGCCAGCCTGGTCTTCTAAAAATGACGTTCCCATAGAACTAAACCACACTCACAATTATGTTTCCAGGGGAACATATTTTGCTGTGGCTTGTGTTTGTTTTTGACGCATGACAAATATGTTTGCAGTCAACGTATCTGCAGCATGTGCCATGATGAAACACAAAGACTGTCAAAGTCCACGTTAGCAGGAAGGAGGGGAGTTGGATGGCTCAAACAAAGATGTGACTTTCCCTCGGGAGACCAGACTTCGATTTCACGACAAGATATAGAAGATACGTTGATTAGAAATATATTTGTGATACTTCACAAACAAACGTAATTCATGAGAGATTCCCTTGAAACATAACTGAGAATGTAATTTAATTGAAGTGGAACATAATCTTTAGGAGACGGGGTTGAAGTCGCAGTGCAGGACCTCATTTTCAGATTCAGACAGCTTTATTCATCTTTGCAAGGGCAATTTGTTGCAGCTTACATGATGGTCAAAATCTGAATGTAATTAACGTGGGATTTACTAAGGCAGCAGATAATTACGCAGTCAGCACCTGGGCTGCCTTCCTCTCACAGTTCAGCCCATGGAGCAGACCCTGAAATGTGCACACTTGAATGGTGGAGCACTGCAGTTTGTGCCACATGCAGCCCTCCACTGTTCAGGTAAAAGAAAAGACAAACAGCCCTGAGGTTGAATTATTGGTTAATGAAGTGACAGAAAGTGCACATTGATATTTTGGAGGGATGCCTGCAGCCAAAATTAACACTTGGGCATCTATTTAACAAGAAATAAACACATCAAGGGTAAAAAAGAAAATGCCTGAGGGAGTTTAAAAAAAAGAGAGAGAGAGAGAGAGGGAGTGCTGTGACATAAAAAGAGGAGGAAAGGGCAGCCTTCATTAAAGGGAACTGAGCAGGCACACAGCAACTGGTCCAGCAGACGCTCCTGTCAGAGCAGGTGGAGGGCGTTGATGGTGTCAGTACAGCTGATGTCTTCCTAGAAAGCCAAGGTAACTGAAGCCTGATGCATATTTTTAATATCCCCTCTTTGTCTGGTGCTAGCCCAAAATTGTGTTCAATATGTCTTCCAATTCGCTGAGGCAACCTTAAAAATAAATTACTGCTCTCTATTAGATCACAAAACACCCTGCACACTTTTTTTGTGGTGCACCCAACCTAAGTCTGCTGCTGTAGTTGAGATATCTCTGAGATTTCAGGTTAATATGCATTACCTGCCCCAATTTTGCATGTGCCAATTTTCCATGCAAAACTGGCAGTTGCAAATTTTGTGAACTTAAGAGAATCGAGTGGAACGTCTAATCATCCACACGGATCATATCCCCTCCTATAATTTGTGCGCTCCTCCCTTAAATGCACATGCGTACAGGAGAGAAACACACATTGTCGTGGCGTGACACGTGCACCTTAGATGAGGGGCAAACTGTGTCTCCAGGCCGTTGCACCTGTTTGATAAATAGAACGCATGGAGTAAATCTGGCCCTGAGAATGACAACTGGTGATCCCAAAGGAGTGGAAGTCTGGCACCCAGTGCTCCCAAGCTCTCAACACAAAGTAGCACATGAATTCATAGGATAAATTAAAGTAATAAATGGCTACTTTGATGGATTTGAGTTGTTTTGTGGTTTGCATGGAGCCTTACAATACAGTGACCCACATCTTCAACATCCCTCAATCTGACATGCAGACAGGCTGCTCTCTGGTGGTGTTAACTTACTCATATTAGCCTAAAGTTATTCTTATTATATTATGACTTATGACCTGGTGAGGAGTGCCATTTGGTGACCCACTGTGTAATGCTAATCAAAGTAATAACTCTAAATTATGTTAATACCAAACACCATTAATAACTACTGACACTACATCAGTCGTAAAAAAATAATAAAATTTTGTTATGAGGCTCCCTGATGTACACTCGTGCCCGCCAAGTGTACAACAGGTACCAAATCAGTGCATAACAAACTGCCATTTAACATAACAATCTTTATTAATAAGGGCAAACAAGATCTGATCGAATAAATTAGGTCAACACGTTTCCCTTAAAAAAATTCAGCCTGAAATAGAAAAAAAGTAGAAACCAGACCTTTATGTCTTTCAACAAAAGTAACTTTAACCTGAAATGAATAAATAAATCTAAAATAGATGAACTAAGGTAAATGATTCAGTTCACATAAACAGTAAAAGTAATTATCTTGCTACACTAACATTGAGGTGTTTGGTAAAATGTTGACATTTCAGAGGTGAATGCAGAGTGCAGATAAAGGCGTCCACAGGACATTTAATGAATGGTAATGTCTGCTGCTAGAAATAGGCCTAACTGAATCTCCAGTAGCCTGCATACAGACACTGGACTTCCCTTAATTGCAGCTCAAGTGTATAATATGACCAAAGATGTACATTTTTACTTTCAACATTCCCACCTTTGAGTACAGTTTGAGCCTCCTCTTATTTATTTTTTCCTTCTTGCTTGCACTGGATTCACATTGTCTTTTTGTCACCATCTCTTCACCTGCACTGGTGCCCGGCTCTGAGCAGTGACTGGTCAGATGTTGACTGTCAATCATTACAGCGATGACAGACTTGCAGTAGATGACAGACTTCAACTGACTTGACTGGGCGTGAATGATGGTTTGGGGAGCCTCGTGAACCGCTGGCACCGGTGACACTGCGGCGTGCATGCATGGGTCGCATTTGTGCATGAGGCCCCCAGTGCAACCTGAGGCTCCACACACTGTACATGCTCTGCGTTTAAGGAGGGGTGGACCTGAACACTAAGCTAATTTTCACTAGTTAGGTCCAGTGTGAATGGAGAGGTACAGTTCCCCAGCCAAGTGTTGGTTCTGTCTCAAGATTTCCACCACGCTGACTTCTCTCTTTTTGCTATGACTCATATAGTCTGTAGGTTACCGTGGCTTTTAACTTCATTATGGCCTGAAATTGAAACGCAGTGCAGATCTAGTGCTAAATGCAATTAAAGTGTCCAAAAAAATTAAGGGATTAAACACTAAAGACAGAGTTTAATATTTTATTGTAACTTCAGAGTGCCTTCAGGGGAGATACACATAGGCTTAATTAGTGTCAAAAAAATTTCACTGTCATTATGATTGTCATGAATAGGGCAATTAAACTCACATCTTCCTCTTGCTGCGCGGCGCTCAGTGCCAATTTTCTCACTTTCATTTTGTGCTTTGCCCTAGTCAAGGATGGCCATGTCAGTCCAGCTGTCCGTCTGTCCGTCCATCTGTATGTATGTCTGTCCCTTCAGCGCTTTACTCCAAGGCAACATACCTTATCTTGTATTAGGCAGATTGCCATGAAACTCAGTAAGCACCTTCATGCTCCTCAGAGGATGAACCCTGTCATTTTTGGTCACCTCATGACCTTTTGCCAACCTAAGGCAAAATGTAGAAACCCCATTCTCCCATTACTTGTGTTCCCCTGGCATGCACTAAGCCAGCGGGGTACCAGCGGTTGAGGCCAACTGCTTGACATTTTCTATAATCTAAGGACCAAACAATTCAATGAACTCTAGCATAAAGCCTACTCTTGATCGTTTCCAAAGGTGAACTCACCAATTCACCCGTGGTCCGGAAGACAACCCCACGGGGGTCTCTTCTCTTGCAGGTTTGAGGACAGTGAGCACCACACAACAAATGGGCATATGCTTCTATAGCCCTTTTAATGTATATTAGAAGAAATGTGGCATGTATACATAATGCATATTATTCATCTATCCCTCCCCTCCTGAGCACACACAGTCATTTTATCATCCTGTCTTTTCAGGTGGTCCTTCTCAGATCCACTTCATAGATCAAGGACAACTTACCAGTCTGGACAACTGATTTTAATTTGCTGCCATGTTCTTTCTTCTCCAGTCATGTGTTTCTGTACTGTTTTAATACTGAAGGAACATATTCAATTGCAAAATACAAGATACAGTTTGATCTTACCTTTGGTGTTCTGAAACATGTTACATCCTCTCAGTTATTTATTTTTATTTCATCATCCGCCGCTCCACAGCCGTGAGCGCTGCAGCCTCACGTCTGTGTTTCAAATCTGTAAAAGCATTATCTTTTTAAAGCTTTTTAAACAAGGCTTGAATGGACTTCATCATTTTATCTGGAAGTTGGCTTTGTGGAACCACTTTAATATTGGATCAATATGTTAGGTTAAGTTCATTCAGGCTTTTTTATGTTCGTATTTTCATATTCATATTAAGCACCCTTGTGTAACAGACCCCAGTTCCTTACCCTGGTGTTTGCTGTGACAAAAAAAAAATCTTGGAACTAGGTAGCCTGCCCACTGTTCAAATAGAGTGATTACCTCACTCACTTCTTCTGTGCATTCATACTGTGCCCAACTCACGTCATTGTTGTTCCATCTGGGTCTTTATTTGAATATATTTGTATACCACATACAGCGGATGAAGCTGTTTCCTAGCAACTGCTTTACTAGATGAAATTACCCTGGTTAGTGTGAAATGCTTTTAAGGATGTCATTTTTAAGTTCTTTGCTCAGCATAAAGAGTCATAATGAAAAAAAAAAAAACACATAGTGTAGTGTTTGAATCTGACTGGAGTATAAGATGTTGGTCAACACATATATTTACTTTGCCTCTTTAAACTCCCCTTCTCTACAGGGATGGGAAAATCCAACACAGTATGTGGATAAACAGGAAGCAGAACAAGGAGGGAGGAGAGGGATAGAGAGATGGATGGGCCAGCAGAAGAAAAAAAAAAGATAAAGGCTAAAAGCTCAAGAGGCAATTAGTACTCCCTATAAAAGACTGTCTGTCAAATAAGTTAACCGAATAATAGATTTGTGGCAGTTAT
The DNA here is from genome assembly GCA_900302555.1 of Myripristis jacobus. Classification (NCBI taxonomy): domain Eukaryota; kingdom Metazoa; phylum Chordata; class Actinopteri; order Holocentriformes; family Holocentridae; genus Myripristis; species Myripristis jacobus. The sequence continues at coordinate 7,853 of OMLB01062473.1, read as the reverse complement.
GTATTTCCCACTCAACAGAAATGAAGTTAAAACCCAATTGAACAGATGGAGAGTCAGAGCGAGGTGGAAATAGGGCCAGATGTTACATAACGTGAGCCAGTATCACCCAGAAATCACTCTTCTTTTTTTCTTTTCTCCTCTCCTGTCATCTCTTCTCCTCTCCTGTCCCCTCCATCCCTCTCCTGCTCTTATCCTCTCCCCTCCATGGGAGGTATAATACAGCTTTAGAGAGGGTGTATCAGGTATGCTGCAGTGAGATTATACTGTACACTCTGTAAAAAAGCACACATAGACTTTTCTTTCACCACAGAGCTGTGCCATAATTCTCCCGGCCAACTCTCGCAGCCATATTCCCAGTCTGTCCCCGTCATAAAATAACAAAGTTATTAAATTCTTGGATTAAAGCAATTAACTCCCTAAAGAGAATCCTGATCATATGCACACAGGCAAACAAACACACAAATGCCCATGTACACAGACTTATACACACATGCCCACATCAACTCACGATTTGCAACAGAGGATCTATAGTATTAGTTAGTCATGCTTACAGCGCATACAAAGCCATCTGAAGTCCGCTGTGATGCTGTTGTTCTGATGCTTTCTCCCCTGCCTCTAATATCTCCACTAATTTCATTCCTTTGTTTTCCGCGTTGAAATGTGATTTAGCGTCATCAGGCCTGGTTTGCGTCCTCTTTCAAGTAATTGCCAACAGCATAACATGCTTTTCCTCTCTTAAGAAGGCTCTCATATCAAAATTGGATTTCAATGCTCTGCTGGCAAAGTTAATGAGTCAGTGATGTAGCTGTCTGTTCTGTGAGGCTCAGTATGTAATGACAGTCTAATGGTGAAGCCCATAGTCGTGGCTTTCTCCCTCTCTGTACCCAGCACCAGAGGACATGTGGAGCACGGACTGGGCTGCATGTACTTGATTAGTGACCCGTGTTAGTTCAGAAGCAGGGGTTCCGTTGTCTATTTTTGAATCATTTTATAGGCCCAAAGGAGATCGCTCTGCCACTTGAGCCTGCCCTGGATTGTGGAACATATGTGCTCACTCCGTTTGTGCAAGGCCGGATGACATGGACAGCAAGGACAGACGTAAACCTCTGAATATAAAGCCGACTGCTCTGAGACCAACTGAAAAATGACCTCTCATCAGTAAAAAGCTCTTACCAGGTCCCTCTGTCATCAGTGAACCTCTGACAATGGCTGGCAACAAGATACATCCAGAGTTCAGGATGTTAAAGGGATAGCTCACCTATTTTGAAAAAAAAATGCTATTATATCACTTCCCCCCCAGATGTTATGTAGGACAGCAGTGGTGCTATCCTCCTCTCATTGTTACTGAGTGCTGGATACTGGCTGGATGCTCCAAATACTAACTGTTAGCCTCCTGCCATTGAGATGGACTTCCTAACAGCCTTAATCCACTCAATTTGTGAAACACACAAAGTTTTAGTTTGATCATTTGTAACAGGCTGGAATGGCATAAACAAATGTTGATGGTCCAGCAATGGTTGCTAAATTTATTATCGAATAAAAGCAGTTATCCACGGAAGAACCATTTTGATATTTCGTGCTTAGTTACAACGGTAGCTGTCAGCTACATGCAATATGTGTGATGGAAGGGAGTGGAGGAAAAGAAGACCTGGACACATTACTTGAAATTTTTTATTTTTTTTTTTTGGTGCTCCAGAGGACGTTATTGTTTTTGTGCCCTAAATGTGATCAGTGAAGAAAACGAACAATAGCCAACTCAGGTAATGTGCCTCTGTCTCTCCTGCTCCTCTGGCACTGAGTGCTATATGTAATGCAGAGGTTACTGGATCTTTTTGGATGTCAATAATAGGAAAAATTGAATTTTAAAAAGTAATTTTAGTGAAATGATCATCCGTGTGCATTCGGTGGTTGTATGTGAATTTTAATTTTGGAAAGCGAAGCCTGTAAAGTGATGTTACACCTGCCTTGAGTGGATCAAGGCAGTTATTTTTGAGAGTGTTAGCTGGGGGGAAGTCCACCTCAATGGCAAGAGGCTAACAGTTAGCATCTCGAGTATCATTATTAAACTCGCTTATCTTGGGTGTCAGGCAGCGGCTGACATCAAGCAGCATAATCCAGGGATTTAGAGGGTTAAGAAATGCTCGAGGGTGCACAGGGAAAGAGAACCCTCCGCTGGACTCTTTTGTCCTGTGTCTCCTCATTTTGGTCTGATTTGTGGCAGCTGGTTGTGGCCCTGCTCATATATTAGCATTATAGGTGGTTTTAGTATAATGTTTAAAGGAAAAATATAACACTGATGGGCCAGCTGTGTGTGAAAGTCATCAACAGTTAGCTTGTGAAAATACAAAATTAGCTTTCTGTTAAATCCATGCCTTCCCAGAATAAATTAGTTGAAAAGAGTGCCTTTTATTTGCATCTGCTTCACCCTACCTGCTTATCCCATATTTTTAAGAACCACCATTTTCCACCCTTTGACACGTTCTAACGCACATCTGTGGATATGCATTTGCGATGTGTGTTTGTGCAAATTTGTGTGTGTGTGTGTGTGTGCGTTTGAAGGAGAGCCTCTGTGCATAAGCTATTTATACTAGAGTGTGTTTGATTAGATTCGATAGAGGAGCATAACGATTTGGTGTGCTAGTGTGGAAGTACCTGCCAAGCTTAGATAAGCACAAAAGAGAGAGAAGAGGGGTAGACAGAAATACAGAGAGAGAGAAGGAGAAATAATGAAGAGAAATGTCAGCAAACAGCCTTCGTGATTAACAGGCACCATTATTTAGTGATCTATAACACCACTGTACATCACAACAGTGAGACGACAGGTTGTCTTAATGCAGGATAATCGCCGTGGTCCTCGGGGACGGAGGTGAAATATTGAATAGAAATGAGAGGTGGGGCTGACAAAGACATATTAGGCTGTCATTTTGTGCATATGTGTGTGTGTGTGTATGCTTTGAGAGGGATAGGGGATGGTGGGCCACCCATCACTCAAATGGGCACAACAAATGTAGGTACAAATGGCTGTACACACACACACACACACACACACACACACACAGAGAGAGAGCACTGAATTGTTTTGATGCATCCAGTCTTTGACTTGTCCACATACAGATGAGTATGTCAGAAGAAACGCCGTCGTAATTGATTATTGAGGTGACACGGTGCGAAGAGGCACCCCTTCACTGTGGGTGTCAGCATGTGGAAC
>OMLB01062471.1:124038-141153 GCA_900302555.1 Myripristis jacobus | reverse complement strand
CACTCTGCCTCCTTATCTGAATAAAGCGGCTGAGTTGCAGTTGCATTGCCTGGTGTGTGTGTGTGTGTGTGTGTGTGTGTGTGTGTGTGTGCACGTCCCTAAAATCCAGGCTAGCTTTGGTACATCACAAAAAAACACTTGAAATGGCTTCACATGAACAATATTAGTGTAACTAAGATATGATTTTTGTGACTGTCACGGATGATACTTCTGCATCCTGTGGACAGAGCTCTGGTTTTGAGTCGGTGTGCCAGCAGGCAGGGAGTTGGGTGGAGACTATTTGCATATTCACAACTCTGTGCATTTCTAATGAGGGCAAGATTTAGAGTCAGATTTAAGCCATTTTAAGGAAGTAAGGGATGTTTTTTTCATGGAAATAAAACTTTTAAATGTGTAATATTGATGATCAGAGATTATTGTCAGGGGCTTAATAAATGGCTGGCTGGGAGGACTTTAAATAATTGGCCTAAATAGAAATTCATTTCTTTAAAACCCGTAATAACACACAGCGAATAATTTGAATCTCGTGTTTCCAGATAATAATAATGCTTACAACTGCCTCAAGTCATTTGTGATATTCAGTTAAACACTGTGGTAACACTTTTATATCAATCAAAGTAACATCATATCTCCCTTTTAATGTCAGCTACTGCTAATAAATGTGATTGAATCTGCAAAGTCAGTTTGTAATGACTTAATTTTAATTTAATTTAATAAAGAAGATTTATGTTGCTCTCTTGGCCAGCGCCTTGTTACCCTTCTGGGCCGTAGAGTGGAACGAAATTGAGAACTAATGTTACCTAACATCAGACTTGAGGGAGAAAAACAGCTCACTATTGCTTGATGAAAACAATACAAAACGATTTTAGTACATCTATATAAATACTAAGCAGTTATTTTACTAATGCTCACTGGAGTCCTACTAATGATCTCTATAATCTCATTGATGATTGATTGACCACTGCATACAACCACTAGGGCCCACTGATTGCTGACAGGACACTAACATTTCACAACATCCCAAAAAGTGCCAGAAATGAGAAAGTACACAGAATTTGGTGGACGCTTTTACCCAAATCACATTAGGGCTGTGGTTTTCAGCGCTCAGGACCCAGTGCACTGCAGGGGTTCATTTTAACCACCTGATCTGTGGCTGCTTTTCACCTGTGATGCAAGGTGAAAACAATGAACTGCAGTTTACCAGCTGGAAGGATAGGAAACCCGATTCCCGAGGGCCAGGATGATTAACCACCTCTCTTATTACAGTACAGTGGGTGTGTGAGTAGCTCAGCGAGGACAATTCATGTATTGATATTAATAAGTGTATTAGTGGAGATGATTTTGGTGGAAAAGACCTATTTTCATTTCTTGCAAGTAAGATTCTATGCGTGATGAGATTTACCCGTTTAAATAAAGGTTATAAAGAAAATGCATGTACTCCCTGCACATGCATTAGACTTTAATCAGGGTGAAGATAATGCCTTTGGTAAGTATATAGAGGCAAACGTGAGCTAGTAGAGCTGGGAGAGGGCTGAGTGAAAAATAAAAAAATAAAAATAAAGCAAGACAAAAAAAAAAAGGAAGATTGTCATGACAAGAGAGAACAGCAGCAGGAGCAGCAGCTTGGCTTGCATGACGAGCTAAACTGTGAGAGACTACATGTCGTTTAAAAGTCTTGACGTGTGTGTGTGTGTGTGTGTGTGTGTGTGTGTGTGTGTGTGTGTGTGTGTGTGTCTGTTGAGTGGCTCACTGGTAAACTTGTGCCGCTGAGTTTCTCCAATCAGCAGAAGCCAGCGAGAGTTTCCTGACTAAAGTTGTGTTGCTCATTTCCAGGGGGAATCAAACCCCTAATCCTTGCAGTATTAGCTGAGCTACAAAGCAGCAGTTGTACAAATCAGCATAACAAAAAGCCAAGAATAACAAGTCGCAAAATCTGCTTTAAGCAAGCACGCAAATGAATAAACCGGCAATGAACAAAGAGACAAGAACAACAACAACGACAAAAAAACAGTATTATTTAGAAGTATGATAACATGGGATCATTTGATGCTTTTATTGTCTGTTTCTTCTCTCTGATGAAAGCTGAGTTCGTATCCTATTCAAGGTGCAAGCTGTTTTATCGTAATTGATCCTTTGGATGTTTTTCTGTCCCTTTTGTGTTCCGCGAATGAAAGGGAACACGTTAGCAGACCACCGAGTAGAGAGCCCCGAATAATCTAGACAAGGCACATCTGCATTAGTCTTTTATAATCTCCGGATGTTTCCGGAGAGCGGGGACAGAAATGGGAGGTCACGTCCTTCTGAGGGGCCCGGTCGCCCCTTCAGGGAACAGGCAGGTGAGGCTATAGAACATGACAGCCAATCACATGATGACAGGCCTTACCATAAATCTCTCAAGGCCCTTCACTAACACTTATATTTATAACTGCTGCTGACCTATAAAACCACCGGCTATGTCTCTCTTGAGAAATTGAAGTTAGCACTGAGGCATTTAAGATATGCTTTTTTTATGCAAAATGGCCCAATATTTCTTTTAAAGGATTACACTGGCTTTTTGAAATCTTGGCCCACTGGTCAGCCCTAAGCCGATATGATATGAGAGCATTGGCACCAAAATCATTCTCCGTGTGTCCGGTTAAGCCTTATAGCACAATATAATTTATAGTATGTGACTAACATTAGACTGAAGATATGCCCTTTGGCAATTCGAAGCAGGGGTTGTTTTTTTTATTTTTATTCCAGGGTCTGTCGTGAAGTCATTTATGAATCGGCAGTGCAAAAACCGGAGCTGCATGGGTGACTCTGCTCACTTCCTGTATAAATAAAACACGTTACGCTCCAAGTTGCGCTGAAAGGGAGCTCCCCTGCTATTCAAAATAATTCAGAGGAGGGAATTCTTTTGGTTGAATTTTATACGGATTATTTTACTGGCAGTCCTTTTGTCACACTGGCCACAAACCCCATATAAATAAGAGTGGTGGTTCATAACTGGATGGACCTACACATGCTGTAGGTGATAATGAATTAGCTAATGCTGATTTGCTGCTACAGAAGTAGGTAAACCAAAATTTGATGCGGAGGATGAAATCGCCTTGGAATGGCATGATGATTAATTACATTTGCTTAATGTGTAATAAATAAACTGTCCCTTTTTGCATCTAGGTTATCACACATCTTACATCTTTTATACCGTGTACACTTTTGCTTTAAAAATACTTAAAAGGCGCTGTTTATCAAACCAGACATTTACTATAATTGGTTTAATTTGACTGTACTGAGGGCTTATTTACAATGATGCTGATAATGTAATGGACAGGTGTTCCCATTAACAAGCCTGTAGAAGAAGTCATTAATTGATGTCATGAAGAGGCTCGGTGTTGTAGTTATCGGTTCACACGCACACTTCAGATCCACAAGTGCCGTTTACGGTCGACTTTAAGGTGACGGTTGCTGCCGCCTGCTTTCGGTTCTTGTTTGAAACTCGCTTCATGAGTCGAGTGACTAAAGACTGTTTTAGCAGCAAACAGTAAAATGAGCGTGAGCCCGACGTGAAGCTCAGTGACAGGTGACACGGTAAGTGCTGGGTTTTGATTCTTCAAGTCTTTTTATTTTATTCTTTTTCCCCACCTCACAGATGCATTTTTAAGATATACCCTTCAGGGCTGTAGCCTGGCAAAGTCCTCCGAATGCTGAATCATTGTTCTCTCAAGGAAAAAAAAAATCCTCATTGGCCCAAATGCAATTTTTTTTTCAGTTTTTTATTAATTATTTTTATTTTAAGTACTTTTTTTTTCCTGCAGGAGACACACTTAGGTTCACACAGGGATCATATATAAACCTATGAAATCAGAATTGTCTCCTTTTTTTACTGGGTCTTGTGCACATGGTGTGGAAGTGAAACAGTTCTCCGCTAATGACCATATGGATAACTTTCAAGACACACTACCAGCTGGCACTTATTAACTTGTTATAATGTGTAACCATTATTTCTTAGACCAATATAGATGCTTTAATCATTGACCTATACTTACATCTGACACCTTAAGTGCTTTGACGTAGATTAGAAGCCTTTTCTATGTGCGTAACCGCTCATGTTCCCGTAACTGTTTCACACTTGCAGACAACACAGTCCATCTTGTGCCTGAGAGCAAAGAAACAGGATGAACTGGAGCCTCTCTCAGTAAAAACTGATCAGCTAACCTTGAGGATTTAGTTTGTGTCTTTGCTCATAAATCATAGTTTTTACATTTTCTGAGAGTGTTCACATCACAGTTACTACTGGGTTGCTCACTGATTAGGACAGATAGCAATAGTGTTAGTCCATCAATAGCATATTAAGCCTGTATTATCCCCCTCATATGCATATTTGGTGCTATAAAACTCAATGTATTCTCTTCAAACTCTGAGATTCAGGCTCCCGACCTGAGGATTGAATAAACTGTCAAACTGCCATTTTCTTGTCCAGAGTTTTTCCTCAACAAAGGATAAAGGCAGCGCTCTGATAAAGTCCAGTTTAGTTAAAGTCTTGTATTGCCATCAGTTTTGATAATAAAAGACAGGCAGCAAAAATACGGGACAGAGGAGCATATCCTTCCATTTTCACACCAATTGTAAGCTGACAGTAGTGGGCACCAAAACATTAAGGTTTCTGTCTGTTTTTTTTGTTTTTTTTCTTTCCTGTTGACCTGCTTTCGTCCTGCTCCTGTGAAGAGATTTCAGATGTGAGCAGAACCTCCTCTTTCCTCTCCGATACCAAACTGCGCCTTTAAAATGGAGAACTTAGTAGGAAGGCAGTGAAACAGATGAATCCACGTGACTGACACATTAACTATATAATTATATATTTTGAATAGTTGCCCTACTGCAAAAGGTCAAGTCATAACAGGCACTCAACTGATGAAAGCCACTGCCTTTTTAAACTTACACTGTCATAAAAAACTAAGTGAGTGCTCAATCACGGGGCTCATTTTATATCTGCCCAACTGATGAATATACACACACTCCCTCCTGCCAATACACACATACTATCAATGCTTCTTCCAAGATTCAGAATTTTATGGCAGGGTTGGATAATTTGGGTTGTAATATTGACAAAAGTGCATTAATATCTTTGACGATGGGGTTACCGGATCTGTGTTTCAATCTAATTCATCCATTTTCAGGCCACTTATCCACTTATTAAGATTGAGTGGTGACAGGGTGGGCAGAGCAACCCGGTCGTCTCTTCGCAGGTACTTCTCGGAGATTTCAGGCATTTCCAGGCCAGCTGTTAGATACACTGCGCCAGGTTTGGTTTGGACTTCCCCCCGAGTCATCCAACGTGGCACCGGGAGGCTGAACCACCCGCACTGACTCCTCTTGATGTGGAGGAGTGGCATCCTGACTCCAACATCCCGCCAGATCACCGAGTGCCTCGCCCCGTCACAAACAGTGAGACCTGCCTCATGTTGGCAGCTTATATCTGCTTCTTTTGGTCACTACCGAAACCTTGTGATCATAGGTGAGGTCGAAAGCAAAGATTGGCCGGCTTCCCTTTAACCACCACAATCTCATACAAAAGCTGAATTATTACAGCTGCTCCACCTAACCTGAGTTCGATCTAATAACCCATTTTACCCACACTTGCGACTAAGGCCCAAAAATACTTCCTCCAGCCACTTTTCCAAATGCAAAGTGAATTGACAAGTAGGATCCTTCTCTATGTATTGAGAATAATAGAAAAAAAAATGAGGAATGATTAAACCTTTGCACATTGAAGCAAAATGACAGAATAGCAGTAATTACACTGCTGTCTTTTATCTAAAAGTGGCATTTTTCTTTGCAGCACTGCCACACAAAATGAGAAAGAACTAAGAAAATGCTGGAGGCACTCAGGTGAAGTCAATGGTAAGTTATGATGCAAGAGTCCAGCTAATGAAATGAACTACAAAAATAAGTCTGCAACTTAAAATACTTGAGCAGACAATTCGTCAGAAAAAAACATATTACATTATGGGTTCCATTTATAACTGAAGCCTTTATGTAACACCACAAATGTTTCTTTCAGCCGTCTCATCTATGGAATGGGGACATTAATTCAGAATAAATTTAGATATAGCTTTTATTCTGGCATCAAGGCTGTTTGGTATTGTTCCCTGTGAAGTGTAATTTAGACTGTAAAAGCAGGAGCAGGGTGAGATCAATGCAAAGCTCCCCTCCCCACGGGGAATCGCAAAGAACCGAAGCCCACAAGTAGGTGTTGAGGAGGTGGAGGGGTGTGTGAGATGCACGGGCAGCGGCTGCAGCACGGCGAGGAGCAGCACGCAGCGAGCAGGTGAATTTGACAGCTTAAATCGGTGTTGGGCCTCCCAGTTGGAGAAGGCGGTTATGCAAACTCAGCTGGCACAGGAGCTGAGGCGGAGCGCGGCGACGCTCAAATCGTCTCCCCAAACACGCCTGCAGGCTTTGATTCCATATTTCTCAAGTATCTTCTAATCTGTTTATGGCAAGTGTACAAACCAATTCATCATTTTTTTTTTAAGCTTTTCAACCCATTATAATAACGCATCGACAAAAATGTTCTGTGCAGGAAATATATGTATAAACACAAAACCACCAGTGTAGCTACTAGGGTTGGGGAGATATATTGGAATTCAATTAATAACAATAAAATCTGACAATACGCAGTGTGAGGCAGAAGGATATTAGCTACCTTTTGTCCTGTTGTAAACAAAAGTGAGCTGGCTTCCCATCACAGTTTCACTATCTCTTTGTGGAAATAACATGATTTGCACTTTAAAATTTGTACTTTATAATAACAACATAGCAGCCCAGTCAAAAAAAAAGTATTTAGTACAGATCATTGCTAATCTCTAAAGGGAGTCATGCGCAGCTGATTCTCTTCTCTTACAGTGCCAATAAAGTGGGGAGACCAGGAATTCACTTCAGTCGACCGACAGCCTGACAGACGGACAATATACTTCAGACAGATTGCTTAACAAAACACTCAGCAGTGGCAGCTCTGAAAGGAAAAAGAGAAAATCTCAACTTCACTTTGGCCGGCTGAAATATTGTGACTGAACTTACATCATATCTGTCGACAGGAACATCAAACGACGCTGCTTAGGGTTTACGCTGTCTTAGTTGCCCCGCGCCCCGTGAGCAGAAGCGGCCTCTGTCCCTCTGACCATGACTCTCACCAAAACACTGGGAATCGCAGGAAACGAGTTTACTATGACGTTAACAAAGCCCTAAATCAGATTTCAGATTTACTGCAGGCTCTGACATTAGCAGATGAAGATGCTTCCATGTCTGGCAAGTATTACAGTGAAATATGAGATATAAAAGATATAAAAGACGATAAAAGTGTAACACAATACTAAATCCTGTAAGGATGATGCGCTGCCCTCTAGGGGTTGAAGCTTTCAGGCATGTTGCTCTTCCGGCCACGCCCGGTCCGTGACGTGGCAGCAGGTATTTTCAGTCCAATGGTAACAAACCTCCAGCTACATCACTGATTGGCTGTGGCCGCAAGTGCAACGTGCCTGAAAGCTTCAACCCCTAGAGGGCAGTGCAGCAAAAGCACTCAGTCCTAACATGATTTATTGTTGAGTTACAAATAGCCTTTCAAAAACGAGGTTTCAACATTTCATATTGTTATGAATATGTAGTCATATAGTTTTCAGATCACCATTTACAAGGTTTCAAACGTGGAGACTTGTGACAAATTTGAGACTCTGAAAATGTGTTGGAGGAACACTGTAAAACGAGTGCTGTGTTTGCAAAGAGCAAAAACTACTACAAAATCACGTTTGCAGAGATTTGATTTTTTTTTTCAGTCTATCAAAAACATTATGAAAGCCTTCACAACTTTGTTCCAATCTTGCAAAACCCTTTTTTTATTAGACCTCTAAAGCTTTCAAACAAAGTTTCTGCTTTTCAAAGCTTTTGTTCGGTTTCGAAATATGACATATTCATCCCATATATATCTGTCCATCACAGATAGCTTAGAAAACAAAGCATGCCTCAATGTTGATTAAATTAAAAAATCTGATTTGTGAAATTGCTCACTTAAACTTTGAATAACTGATGCACAGAAACAGCATTTTTTTTTGTTGTTTTTTGTGGAGCATTTATTTAAGCATGAATAAGAGTGAATGGGAATAAACTAGCCTTGACTTCTAAGCTACCAAGGCATAGTCTGTACACACATCTTCAACATTTGTGACTGACAAATACAGTCATGACTGTTGATGAGAAATCAAAATGGGACCGGTATATGGTCCTTTAAGCGAAGGCAAGATTAGGGCCGTCTGAATGACCACCTTTACCCTTTTCAATCAATCCTTTCAAGTTTGGAGAGGAACAATGTGGGGACAAAGAGGGGTATTACTTTTAATTTATTGGATTTTTCATTGTAACGGAAAGAGGGGTGCTTTTTTTTTAATACACAGTTGTTTTGATTCATTATAAAATAAGGTTATATCAGGTTTATTCTCGTCTTTTGTGGGACCGTCTGAATGCCAGGGCCAAAGGCATTTACCTAGCAGTGCCTAACGCTCAGACCTTCCCTTATCACAGCTGTCTGGCATCTGGTCCCCACCTGTTACTGCACTTGCCTGTCAAAGCCATGTTCTCTTCTTTAATTCAAGCATTCATTTTATGCCCTCCCCTCGTAGTCAGTGGCCTTTAGGTTTCCATGGTAACAGGCGGCGGAAATAATATGAAGACAGAGTCATTGATTTGATATGCTGAAGATTAATATAGATATGGCATTAACTCCGGGGGGGTAGAGGGAGAACACAAATTTTGATCCGGAGTAGCCCGAGGTGGCTGAGATGATGGAGGTGGAGTTGACTTAAGTTTTTCATTGTCGCCGAGATGACAGATATTGCCTTAATTTCAGAAAATGACTGCACGCCATTTGTTCGTTGTTTGATAGTGTAAAATTGGATTTTTTTTCATGAACTTTTGATGTGGTTCATCACACGACATGGAGATTAGGGGAAAGTAATTGATGACTCTACGCATGTGAGGGGGCTGATCGTTTCTATTTGATAGTCAGTCGTGTGTATGCTGTCTGTCACTGTAGAACTATAAAATGTGTTTGGATTTCGATGGAAAATTTCATGGTTTTACCAATGCAGTGAAGAGTTGAAGAGTTTTGTCCCAAAATGAGATCATCATATAAAATGACTCGAAACCTGTTCCAGTATTTAGCGACGCAGGAACTGTAACTGCATGAATTTTCATTTCTGTCCTGTCATGTGTCCGGTTTTATTCTGAAATACTTACTGCCTTGTCATTTCATTTCCTGTCCTCGTGTGTTTCCTGCTCCACTGCTCATCGCACCTGTTTCCAATTACTCACCTGCCCCTGATTTTGTCATTGCCAACCCCGTATATACAGTATACTCGAGTGTCCCTGTTTCTCTGCCAGATTATCTTGGTTCATCCTTGTGTTTTCATCGCTTTCCATAGTTACTGTGAGGCTGTGGTTGAATTGTCCTTTTTGCTGAGGAAGGTTCCTAACTGAGTGAAATGACCCGGAAGTATCTAAGCGGCAGCCACGATAGGAGCAGGTCGAATTCTCTAAATGTTGAGGGGTGCTTCAGTGCTTCCTCTCCTGTCTCCTTTAGCACAGGACACACTTGACCGTCCTTTAGGAAAGGACAAGGACGTCCCACAATTCCTTGCATCAACAACATTTAAGGCCACTCACCATTCAGCTGTGCGTATTTCAATGTGTTGACTGAGCTTTGTGATAATAATCATAATCAGAATAGTAACCGTAACACAGAAGTTTGTCTTGCAATAAAACAGATGTGAAATGTTTTTGGCCAGATGATGTTTTTAATTCAGCATGTTTGAAACTTGAGAATGATGATATGTACGGTAGTAGATTTGTAAGCCTAACATGTTACAGATATCCTGCAGGAATCAAACAATAATTTTCATAGAATGATATTATTTGAGATTCATGTCAATAAATATGAGTGAACAGGAGGAAAAGTTAGTATGAGTCCTTATTTCTCTTTTGCAACTGGCAGCCAAGATAGATAGATAGATAGATAGATAGATAGATATAGATATATAGATATTTCTTTTTTGATATCAATTCTAACCTTGGTAATGAATGCATGAAACAACACTAGACATTGTCGTTTTTCCACAGCAGACCTGTGGACAGATGTCAATAATATCTGCTTGTTCTCTAATTTTTGGACTTTTGCCTACCTCCTGCCTGGTTTTATAAGTTTGATTTGAACTGATTTCCTGTGTATGACTGCCTGGCTTACCAGTATGGACGCTGCCTTTTTGAATTCAACTTTGTGTCCTGACTAGTCCTCTGCAACTGCATTCCTTTCTGATCTACCCAGAAACATAACAGGGACAAAGTCATTATCCGAATTTCACTGAGTGTCTCCACAATCTAAAAGTTTCAAACACTTTGTTATTGAATAGGTGCCCCATGAAATGACTCTTTTAAAGTTCAGCTTCAAAGAGCCCAATCACAGAAATTTGGTTTTAAATTAACACAGGAATACAAGATTCATAGCTGAAAATCTCCTGCAGTTTTCATCCAACGTCCTGTGAACATGAAGTGAGTGTTGGAGTGATTTAGCCTGCGGTCACAGTCTGATCATGCCTGTGAGGCAACAGTCTTCAAAGAAAATCGCAGCTGAAGTTTAGGTAATTAGACAGAAGAGCTATCTACAGCAGGCATCGTCATATGGGATGTCGAAAGCCTGCGTTGTCTCATCTCCCCTCTCCTTCTCCTCCTGGTAACACATATCAAAGGGAATTTCAAGGGTGATTAAAAGTTAAACTGGATCCTTAAAGGGGAACGTCACTGAATTTCAACCTGATGTATATCATCCCCATGCCGTGTGACAGCGCAGTTCATCAGCGCAGGATTTGCTATGACCTCCAATAGCCACACACACACACACACACACACATACGCACACACAGTAATGTGAACTAACAGTAATTACCCTTGTGTTACTCCATGAATGGTGAACTGAGGTATATGGAAACTGATATTAGTTCTCAGGATGATTTCCTGTGTATAATCTAGCAATACATACACATTTTCTGGATGTGAACTGATTACACTGATCATAATATGAAGGTTATATGGATGTACTGGACATTGTAACAAGCTTTCTATGAATTTACAGAGAGGTTAGTGTCCCATTAATTGTCAGTGGGGCAGCTCCAGGCTGTGCATTGGCCTGAAAACACAGACAATGGTTTAAGACAATTTGTTTCTCTGTGATTTTTTTTTTTTTTTTTTGGTGTTCACAAGAGAGAGCAAACCCATCCACATCACACTTTTTTCGTCAATAGTTTATTCAGGCAGTGCTTAAATTTTCTTGTTATTGTACTCATCTGCACAGCACCAAAACAATTTACCCTTCAATTCCATTGCAGGGCACTCAAAAATGTTCCTCCTTCCATCAGTAAAGTGCACTCAATACCACATTCTGTAGGTAATTTCCCTCAGGATGTGATCACCCACCCACCATTGCTCTCTCTCTCGCTCTCTCTCTCTCTCACACACACACACACACACATACACACTCTACATGTGTGCATGCATGCTTATGCGCTCTATTTATTTTTGTGCTGAGCGAATACCCCACTGTGTCTCACTTGTTTCTTGTGCCATGATGATGAAAGGCACCTGCTGTTCTCAGCAGAAACCCCTCTGTACCCTATGTTACTGACATCCTGCCTGCATTATTCACAAGTCGAGTGGTAATTCAGTCACTTCTTTGAGGGCTTCAACTTTTGTGACACTGGCAGAAGGGGAAGGCAGGACATGTTAATGGATCCAAGACCTGGTGTAATCTTTCATAAAGAGAAGGGGGGAAATGATCTCTAGCCACTGAAGCCACTGAATCTTTTCAGGATATAATCCTAATAATAATATGCCGACACATTTGTCATTTCGTGTTTTTCTCCATAAATATATGCTTATCAAGTACTCTATGCCTTACTGTGTTGTGAGTGAGTGCCATGCAGTTATATGATTTCTAAATGGGCTATACCCTTACAACTGGATTTTTTTCCACCAATTTCTTTTGTGATTAATGGAACACCAAAATTGCCATGCTAGCTAACATTTGATCTGGAAATGATATTGAAAATGATAGTTATCCGTTGTAACCCTTGCTCTATGATGATAGGTGAGCCATCAAACAAGGCAAAATTGGCTTAAACACTTCTCTAAATGCCCAAAGGCCCAGAGGCCCAAAGGTTGGAGGACCAAAATGTTGGCAGGCGATACTAGACATAACACTGCGTAACATCAGAGCAACACACAGACCTAAACTGAGAAGGAAATAAGACCAGGAATCTTATTTTGAAACAGCCCACTATTCCCTGCTCAGCTGGCTGTATGTGACTATGGATTAGAGTTGGGGAAGTTGAACAAAAAAACAAGCAGACTAGCTATTTGAGGATGGTGGTGGGGTTCCTGCTGCTATCTTTGAATGAACTGGGGCCTCAAAGGTGAGAAATAAGTCACCTGGTCAGAGAGCCCACTCCTCATGACTAGGTGGAGAGAAGCTTCTGTGAAAGACAGCCAATCAGCTGCTCATATTTTTCTCATTTGCAGAGATAGGACAGGGATAGCGGAGGAGCAGGAGATAAATGATAGGTTGGCATCCTCTAGAACAGTGCTCCTCGATCCAGTCCTCAAGGCCCATCCTCCTGCAGGTTTTTCCAGCTGTGTTTTCATACATAAGATCCAATTAAGGTGGCATGAAAATATGTTTTCCTTAATTGGATCAGGCGTGCAGAAGGAAGGCTGGGACAAAATCTAGGACAAGGAGAGGGCATGAGAGCATGAGGCAGCATGAGCACCGCTGTTCTAGGGATAGCATTGGTCATGGGTCTTTAGCTGGAGGTGGGACGGCCAGCAGCAGGTCTGTAACCATGTCAGAAGGGCCAGGCTTGGAAGAGCCATCGTCACAATCTGCCTCACCCTCATCACACAATAACTGCAAATCTGTGGAGCTGTGGCATGACTCAAGTGCTGGTGCCGCGCAGATCAATGGACCGGAATGAGTGCGTTCAGGCATTTCCGATATCCGCAAAGATATATGCTGCAGCGCTGAGGCACTCGAAACACTACTCATGGATATTGACGTGGCAACCAGTCTTGGGCACTTTGTGCTCTGCTGCTGGAGTATCAGATGAGCCATCTTAGGCTATGTCGTCATCTCCCTGGACAATGAATGCCCAGCAGAGGTACACTCAATTCTTTTTGTGCAATAAGCCACAGCACTGAGGAGGCTCATCTTCACTGGCTGAGTGTGTGTATGTAAATTTCAGTGCGTTCAGGAAACTAGATGAGAGTAGGAAAGTGGGTATGTCAAACCTAGTTAGCTGGTAGTTTCGTAAGCAGTCCAATGAGAAAACATGCTGGGCCATTCAGGGTTTAGTAGCCCATACCAAACCCCTACCATAATTAAGGCAGTAGCTGAAAACGTTTCATGAATATTAAAATGCTGGAGAAGAGTTCAGTGAAATGCGCCTTGTCTTTTTTGTTGAATCACACAGGGTTTAGCCCAAATGAAGGCATTCCCTATACCCTTGCAAAAGTAAGATCATACTTCCGCCTATGTATTGATTTCAGCAGGGAATTTCCTTTTCTTGATTTAAGGAAATCCTTGAAAATTTTTCTGGCATTCTGCTCCTTCCAATTTACATGTGATGTGTCTCTTTTTTCTGCAAAAAGATCCAGAACAACCACACTTTTATTATTTGGATTTTAATGACAACTTTAAAAGATTTTTCCACCACTGAACTGCTTGCTAAGGGAGTGATCATTTTAATGGTCAGGAAATAAGAAACTTCTGATCAGTCCAGGGATGCTATATTGGAACTAAATGAAGACGCATGGATGATTTGGCAGGTCCACTGGAAGCCATCTATAATCAAGCTGTCAGTGCAGATGGAGACAGAACTGAAAGAGGAAATTGGTAAAATTAGATATGTGCAAGATGAAAAAAAGAAAAAATGAAAATGGCACATCATGGGAGGAAATGGCTCTGTGTCTTTTACTCAAAATATGTGTCATATCTGTCTGCAATATTGTATCCAGTATAGCTTGAAAGAACAAGATAGAGAATGAGAGTGACACAGAAAAGAGTGAGGGAAGCAGATGGAAGATTAACGATATGAACCGAAACCAATACAAGCTCGTAGGAACGTTTATTATCAAAGGTGGCGAATGACAATGACTAGTGACATGTCCATATTTTTATAAAATGATATGTAATTATATTTCCATACATTTTGAAGTACAGCCACTTGAAATAACATGATGTGGCAAACTCCCCACATGAGCACGCAAACGGAGGGGGAGTGGACAGTTTGGGATTGGGCCTTTACAACAACACAGCAGTGTGGGTCATCCCAGCAGCTGACAATGACCACTACCAATCACTGTTTAATGTTTGGGGTATCAAAACTCAGGCTCAGTCAGATTTTCGGGACCAAAAGGACATGATTCAGGATTGGGGACAACTGCTTGTAAATCGGTACTGTCCGGAAGTTTTCAGGATGTCTGGTCACCTTAAAACACAACCCCAATGAACACCTAGCGACCACTCATTTAGTGAAAAGCTTGACAGATGTTCGGGGCTCCCAGAGGTACGAGGATGTTTGAGGAGGCTGCCCAGTGAATCTGACAGAGTGGATGCTGCTGGATGGACAAGCTGCTCAACGGTAGGATATGTTACCACCTGGATTATTGCCCATTTCAAAAATTGCACCGCACATCATGTTCTACAAATGAGACCGCTGGATGAGGCGCACGCTGGAGGAAATTTGTGAGCAAATTACACTTCACTTGTTTTTAAATCAGTGCTCATGTTTAATGGTAAGGTAGGGTTAGGTAAGGTGAAAAGGTTATTTAGTTGAACTGATTAACTGAATCATGGTTTCCAAAATCGAATCCTCCCTGAAAAAAAATGTAAGTAAATAAGTATAGAACTGAATGGCTCACTAGTGAATCATGATTTCAAAGAGCCACACCCTCAGTGCAAACCTTGTAGCTGCAGTTTATTAATTATATGGCCATCTGGAGAAATTCTTGGAGCACTTGGACTTATAAAACCCTTTCAAAACCCACTGTATAAACTCTAAAAAAAAAAAAAAAAATACAACAGTCACTCTGAATTACAAGTGTTTTTTTCTTAGTTCTTGAAAAATTGACATTTGGGAAACACACATTTTTCACCAGACAGTGACAGTATCTTAAATGTGTCCTTGGGCAGCCCACTCAGTTCTGTTAAATATGAACACTTCATAGCACCAGAGATGTACACTGGAAAACCAAGACTATAATCACACTGATTTCTAGTGCCCAGATGCTTTGTTGCCAATAAATGGGACATAGATGTTTTGACGTAAGTGTCACCCGAAGAGCTTTGTATTATGGCAGTAATAAGTATTCCAAAGCAAAAAATGAGCCCTTAATCTCAGAAAAAAAACACGTTTTGGTTCTGTCAGACTCACAAGAAGTACTGTTTCTCTACAGGCAATTCATTGTGGTTGCACTGGAATAGAACGTGAAAAGAAACTCATCTCTTGTCTCTTGCTATGGTGAATGTGTAATAATACATATAGATCTGGTCATTGTACATGGGGAGGACACCTTCTATAGCTGATTTTTGGATGTGCTCCCCCTTGATATAAATTATTAAGGACTCGCTAGAGGTTTGTCTAACCCTCTGTCACCAGGTGTGTCAAGACTTTTCTGGGGTCATATAAGGTAAAATGTTTACTCAGTTCCTTGTTAACACTGAAATTACAGTATTTGTGCACCACATGTTCTTTTTTACTCAAACACGAGGTCATCATCATTGTCAAAGTAAATCACCGACTAATCATTTTGCATGCTTTTTTGCCTATGTTTTATTTTTATGATTATTTTTTTTTGCCTATCAAAGCCTTGAGTTATGACTGGTTAAGAATATCTTTGACTCAACTTCACTTTCAACATTAAGTCAAACCTCTGAACAAATTGACTGTAAATAAATTAAAGATAAATAAATAAATAAAATCATTTCAGATGGTATCTTTACTAATGTGCAGTTTACATGGGGACTGAATCAGATTTGATTTGAACTGAAATATGTCCATGATGCTACTTACTGGCGCAGAAGAGCCGGTGAAGCGTGGAATCTAATGTGTTTTTCTGTTGTATTTGATGAGATTCTCAGTAGGCCACAAAGGGAGACACAACACCCCCCCCTGCTTTCCACACACACATACACCCACCCGTCTTACCCACTGCTATGCTTTTGTCACGCTAAAAAAAATACTTTCTCATTCAAATGTATGCAAAAATGGCTTTAAGGCATGCACCAGCAGACACAGTTTGCCACTGGCAAAAATGCAGGTGTGGGGATGAGAGAACAGCTAATGTGTCATTCTGTCCTCTGAGGCTACCTTTAGGGTAGAGCCAAAATCAGACTTGACTGTCAACAAAATTGTGTCTTGAATATCTATCTGTCTGTCTATCTATCTATCTATCTATCCATCTATGTATCTTTCTATCTATCTAGGATCATATCTCTTAATGACTTATTTATCCCTCCATGTAGGGCATGAACACTGGAAAATGTGCTGCTTTTGCAAGATTTAATAGATAATATATTCAGTGCAGTTGCTTAATCAAGGGCACAAACATTGCTACCTCCATCACACTGAATGCCAATCACTGCAGACGCCAAATGTTACATCATCAATTAATTAACACATTTATGACCCTGAGCTTCACCATGAGCCGGAGGCCATTGCTTATGGGCTCCAGAATGTAAAGACCAGCATCTGGCACCTATAGTTCAAGTGTGTGTGATGCTTGCAAACACCTCCTTCACGGCCTTACGGTCGACGTGTGGCCACTCCAGGACGACAGCGAACAAATCGGACCAAACTTTAAAGCCAGCAGAATGCATTAACTCTTGAAAGCCATAAAAAGCCACGGTCTTATTCACTCAGCGGTGGGACTTAATTTTGTTATGGATCCAGGACAGAGGGGCTCTGAGAAAATCCCTTGAAACACGGATCAATGCTGTTAAATTTATAACCGAATGCAGAAGCTTTCACACTGTAA
>OMLB01062471.1:92997-105106 GCA_900302555.1 Myripristis jacobus | reverse complement strand
GAAGAAGACTTGCATCTAAACATGGATTTGATTTCCATATGCAACACTTAACCATTTATCATTCAATTGGGAACAGAGTATTCCTCGTTTACAAAATTAATAGAGGCTCTGAAGGAGCCAAGCAAAGTCAAGAGAATTCCTTTGCATAATCAAATATGCTAATGAGCATAACATGGAATAAATCTGCTACCCTAGACGTAGACCGAGCCCTAGATTAGTATGAGAGAACAATAGGATGTGAGATGCCAGAGGGTGGTATTGTGCGGTTGATTCTGAATGACACAAGCCCATTTTTTTTTTTTTCTTTATGTAAATGTTTGGAACTCAAACCTGGAGTCATTAAACGTAGGCACACAGGGAAGCATACACAGAGGCAAATGCTAAGAAATATTCACAGCCAGGCCTGAGACAAACACACACACACACACACACACAGAGAGAGAGAGAGAGAGAGAGAGCTCATATTAATATTCATCTAAGTCATCGAAACAATAGAACACTCCTCTTCTTTCTTCTCCCAAAGCTGTCCTCAAGTCATGCCCATTTACTGCAGGAGAGATTTCTGTGATGGACTTTCTTATCGACATGCATTGGTTCCTCGACCTCTGATGACAGAAAATAACCCAAATACTCACAGGGAATAATGATGATTAACTGCAGGCATTTCTGTAATTAATGAAAATTACCACAGAATCCATAATTAATGTGGAAGAGCGAGGAAAGTCATGATATGTGATTAAAACTCAGAAAGCCACTTATCGGTCTCAAAAATGAATTTTAGAGGAAGATGTCTCTGCCATGTAATTGAATGCCTCTTTTATTTGCATTTGGCATCTCATTTCTTAGACTGGAAGTTTGGTGGCAGAAGCGATTGTGAGACTCTATTGAGGACGCAGGAAAGAAACTGAGTCTTTTTAGACGCTGGATTTTCAGATTTTATGGAAGTCATTTCCTTCATCTATATTTTCTGGCATGTTTTTCATCATGTCATCATTTGTATATGGAGTATAAGCGCCCAAACTCATTAGTACGACTCCATATGCAGCACTGTATATTCAGCCCACTGTATGACTATTACAATGGCTTGGTAAGTCAATAAATCTTTTTTTCAAACTGAAAACCTTTGAGCCTCTCTGGGGTGAGGAAGGAAAAATAATTTCACAAACAGGGCAGAGGTCAGCGAGATTTGTGAGAGCCCTTGACAAAAGAAAATCAGACTATGCATGTTACCACTTCTTCAAGGGATGACCGGCATTGTAATGACTTTGTGATTGTGTGCAGCCTCTCTTTTCATTTGATTTGACACGCGCCTGTGTTTACCTTTGTCCCCCTGTCGGCAGGATCTGTTTCCACTCCGCAGGCCTTTGGATGGATCTTAAACAATCAGTCAGAACCTGACAGCCAAAACCCACCGTGAGATGAAGAGGCAGGGATAAGCAAAACTTATGATTGATTTGATATTGTTTCCTCTCAAAATCAGCACTTTGTTGCAGGACCTAACAGTCAGGAGTACTGTGTAAGAATTCAAGAAGAGCTTTGAGGAACCAGTTCAGTAAATTAAATGTATATTGGATTGGTGGAGTACAGGGAGGCCTCACTGGATGATTTTCAATAAGAGGGAGATGGATGAATATGCAGAATGGCAAAAAGGGCCGCCGGAACCATTTGTTTTGAATCCTGTTGGCGAAATTAAATCCTCAACTGATTATGTGTGAATGGTATTACATGGATGAGGAAGCAGGAATAGAAATATGAAACAATTCCAAATGTGGAGGAGCCACGAGTGTTTTCTCTTAGCTGTTTAAAATAACAATCCATGCTGATGCCTCTACCCGGGACAGAATTGGCTCTCAGTCTCTTGATAGAGATGGTCACACAAATGGTTGCGATGAATGCAACTAATATTTGTTTTCATTCGTTTTCCAGTTTTGGATGTGGCCGGGTTGTCGGGTGTTTGTTCTGTGAGCCAAGCTTAAGCTTCCGCAAGATATCAAGCACCTGCATTCTGTGCGAGCATTAATCTTCAGCAGGCATATGTGTTTGACTTACATAAAGTGTGAGTTGCACAAGAGCCATTTAAAAGGTTGTGTAATTGCTTTATTATCGCCACAATCTGGTGTTGCTTCGACAAAGCCCCCCGCAGACTTACGATTCTCGGACTGCGTTGTTGTTTTCCGCTTCATAGGATGTTTGCAGCATCTCAGAGCTCTAAATCCTGTCCAGGAGGCCAGAGTGAACAGAGATGGTATTCAGGGTTAATCTGATTAGGATGAAGCGATAGGGATGCCTGGACTATATGTCATCTAAGTACAGCATCGCCAGTATTGATTAACTGAGCTAATATCAGATGTGTGCATGTGTATGCGTGTCTGTGTGATTGTGAGTGTGTGTACGTAAAGCACACACACACACACACAGGCTATTACTATCTATTTTAAGCTACGGCAGATGGTGGTCAGATAGACACATATAGTTTGAGTTCAATTTTCAAAATTTTCTGGGGCATTTTCCTTGATATTTCCGGCCAAACCAGCACTGGAGCACTGACCACTCTATCACCAGATTGTTGGTGATAATGAGTTGGAGCTAAGACAGATGTCTCTCATCAAACAATCAACTAATTTATAATGGATTGAGAATTAGAGCGCTAGACAGCATTAATATGTGATGATTGCCGGTCTCAAATCCAAAACGTGGAGCTGGGTTGAAACCTGCTCGTGGATTAGCATTTCCACTCAAACTTTGATCAGTGTTTCCCAGACTTTGGAGGCCGTCTGCAACCACACCTCACTGATTATGTCAATGCTGCTGTGCGCTTGTTTTCTGATTAAAACCACATCAGTTTGCAGAGGAGGAAGATCCATCTGTTGTGCGGAGAGGAGCCATGTGTGTTTGGGCATAGTCGTATGTGTAAACACTGTAATGCTTATTTGCTCATGTGAGCTATGAGAGACTGGCAACTGGGATTACAGAAGAGAACAGACAAATAGGAAATAATCTGTCAGGGGGGAAACAAATTCCTGCCCTGAGGGCTAAATGTCCTGAATGTGTGTGCTTTATGTGTGTAACAATTAGGATTCACATCCCCTTGTAATTACCAAATGTTGTTGACTCCCAGACAGTACATTGCTTCAAAGCTGTTCCAAACGACTAGTAATGTGGTTGCATCAGGAGTGTTTGGTACTGCCAAAACTGCATACTGGCTTAGTTTTAAATAATTTCTGAATCCTGGAATTTTACTTTTAGATTTTAGATTTCCCCCTGTGTCATAGGAATTCACAAAATCAGGCATTTATATATGCAAACCTTAATTCCGGAGTATTTTTTTTTTTTACCTTCAGACTCATTCACCTTTCCTCTTTCCTCTGTTTGGTTCTCTGTATCTTCTGGGTATGCGTATGCACGCTGTTGAAATTCAGTAAGTTGTGGCACTTCAAGGAATTACAGTTGAAGTGCTAACTAGAAGTGTTGAAAATTGCCCATGGGAATATGGTAAGGGTTATGGTGTGGCAAAGAGAAGCTCGGGAATGAAGAATGAGGGTGAGAGTGCAAGGAGACTTGAAACTCTTCAGACACTGCAGGGAATACTGATCTAATGTGAGCATTTAAAACCATTATGGAAAGGGCAAAGGCAGCACTGTGTATTTTAAAGCTTTGCTTCTCTGCAGCATGGATTATTCCGATGTTGACTCACTTGTGTATGTTTTAGCGCTGACATTGCAATCGGAAAACCTCTGTAAGCTACATTATGCCCCGGACAGGTGTGTGAACACTGACTGCGGACTGTGTTTGTTTTTAGCTTTTATCTTTCATATTTATAGGTTATTTGATTTGTGACAAAATGAGGATATCAAAGAGACTTTCAATGAATTCTCCTTTTTCTAGTCGGCTAAGATGGTACCCTTGTAGATAAAGCAGTGGAAATGGAGGGCTGAATGGAAGACTGACTATCAGATAGAGATTCACTTTCTCCATTTAGGGAGGGGAAGTGGCCATTAGTCAGGGAGTAATCTAATCAATGTTGTTGTGCACAACAGTGCAGACAGCCGCAACGCATCACTGAGCAGTATTATTCTTAGTCATGTTCTCATTGAGGGAGAAACACCGTCTCCCGACCGCCTAAATCTCCCTCCTCTCTGAGAGCAGGTCCTGCAGAGAGAGGGTGGCTGCACCCCGGGGCGCAGACAGGAGAGGCGATGGAGAGAACGAGGGACGGAGGGAGGGAGGGAGAGAGAGAGAGAGAAAGAGAGCGGAGGCAAGGAGAAGGAAATGTTCTTTCTGCAAGAGAGGAGCTGGAGTGACTGTTAATTTCATACTGTGCAAATGCGTACAAAAATAGAGTAATACATATGTCGGTAGCACTATGTTTTCATCAGCATTCACGCCTACTCACCACACTCACCCGTCATTTTCCTGCTGTGCCGCTACATGTTCCGGTGCCCCCTTGCCTGTGGTGGTAATCTCTTGCTGGGCTGCAGGAAAGATAGGTGAGAGATGAAAGCGGAAAAGAGTGGAGCATGGCTCTTTGATGGCTAACTGCCTTAAGTTCAGTCTGGGTCAGAATGCACAGCACCACACTTCATGAACTTTTGCAGCTACAGAGCCGCAGGGAGTGTAACGACCAGATAGTAAACTTTAGTGGCAAAAGGTGCTAATAGTTCATCTGTGTCGGCATGCCTGTATTGAATACGCATACATTATTGGTTATTACATTCTCTTATTTACAGTCTTTCCCCCTTGCAGGAATTTAGTGAATGTGTGAGAGAGAGAAACAGAAAGAGTGGAGGTGAGAAAGAGAGCGCGAAAAACCCCATACATTTTAAAAAAAGATAACTTTAGCACATAATTTACGCTGTGAAACTGTAAAAGAATGAAATGCATAACAATTATTGAATGGGGTTTTATCCCTGCTTCAGTTCAACAAGGCTAGGAAGCAAACAACTATACATCAGAGATTCATTTTTAATACATTTTGTCAAGAGAGCAAAATTTTAATAAAACTGCTGCTAAAGATTTGCAGTGGAAATGTATTTGTCATACATTTTGCATAATACGACTATAAACCTGTTTCACCTATTTTAACCAATCTCAAAGAACAGCATGAGGAAATGGACGCTTTGACAGATGACTTTCATCAGCCACACACCGGCCCTGTCTTTATCACACTTCAAACACTCACTGTTATATTGATGACTGGGTTAAGTGAATTTTTGATAGACAATTCATTTAGAATATATGCTGCACCAAATCCCTTTGAGCTTTTCAATATCAGTGAAAGCACATTTATGGGAACAGTAAATCTTGCTGGGCTCTATCATAAAAGCATATTCCCCCCATTGATTTTGTGATGGTTGAGCCTGGGCCCTGTTAATGGTACACCAATTTCTCATCCGTCGTTGTGTGTTCCTGGTCTGTCGAGAAGGTCAACCTCGGCATTTTAAGAGCTGATCTGACACGTGAATGACAACGACGTTTACACATGGGGAATTCACAATCAGCTCTGCTCATGGCCTCTGCGCTTGAATCATCAGTAACCAGCCATCATTAATCTACTTGTGTGTACTTAGAGAAGTTAGGATATGGCAGGATTTCCCCCAATTCAAGCACTAAGCCGAGTGACAAAAAAATCTGAAAAAATCATAACAATAATTTGTCTTCACCCCCACTCCCCTCACACTAATGCGCTCAATTACAGACAGAAGAGAGAATATAATTTTTTTGCAGCGTAACACAATGTCTTTCATTAGTCCTTGTGAGCTATAGATTAGCTATCACCTGTAGTGCATCCTGCCTGAAAAAGGTCAGGTTGCAAATTCACTCCGTAAATCATATCACATCCCAAGATATTTCAGGCATAATACTTTTATACTTTTGTTCATCTTTTCTGAGTTGCTTGCAGCTTTATATTAATTCCATTCATGTATATACTGAATATTTTATGATTGTATTTTACTCCTAATGTTAATAAGCTTCGGATGTGTGTGTGTGTGTGTGTTTGTATCTTTGTTTGTTTCTTTGTTTTTTACCAACCAGCCACTGACCTCTATAGAAAAATGAGAAGAAAAAGCTGAAAACAAACAAGATGGCAATGGAACAGAGAATACTGTTTGAGAGACTTGTTTTAATAGCATGTGAAGAAGCTGAACTGTATGACATGAACACTAAAAGCTACCACAGCACCGACTACAGAGGGCAGTGTGTGGGAGTTTGTCGGCAATATCAGGTATGTGTGCCAGAATAAATTCTGCTGTTACATTACAAATCTGACTGCTACTTC
The DNA here is from genome assembly GCA_900302555.1 of Myripristis jacobus. NCBI lineage: Eukaryota > Metazoa > Chordata > Actinopteri > Holocentriformes > Holocentridae > Myripristis > Myripristis jacobus. The sequence continues at coordinate 98,829 of OMLB01062471.1, read as the reverse complement.
AGCACCACGGACAGCACCATGGATTTATCAATACACAGCATGGTGAGGCTGCTGATATTTCAGAGCCTTGGTCGAGGCTATAGAGTTTAACACAAACCTCAGTCAGATAAAGGATCAGTGAATCAACTAAACAACCCCTCTGCCTCTGGACTCCCTCTGCTACCAGGGGATGAAGAGGGAAGATGATAGGTTAAGAAAGGGGGGGGTGCATTTTTGTCATTTTGCTAACAAGAAGAGGTGACATCCATCCTCATCCTCCCTCAAATCACTAGCTGATTACCATTGACTTAATATCTCCTCAATATCTCACCCTTATTTGTGTAACAACATCAATCCTAAGTCGGATGGCTAAACCTAAAACTGACACATGGCTTATATTGTAATGTTTTTAGCATTCTGCCATTATAGCAGCACAGTCAAGGTGCAAATGCCACGTTAGCTGTGTTAGCTCTGAATATAATGGCAACACTCTCTGAGACAAGCAGGCTTTGTCTTCATCAGGCTCAGCTCTGCATCTCCACAAAGACTGGTAGCAGAAAGAAGATATTAGATCTAGTTTATCAGGTAGCAACAGTCTAAATAACCAGTATTCAGTGGTGCAATTTGCACCTACCTGAAAGAACAGAAGACAACAACAATAATATCAAATGGGGAATGAATAGATTATATTATATTTTTCCTCCACTGTATCTTCAAATCTACTGAGAAGATTGTAAGAAAGATTAACACTGAAAATCTTGCATAGTTTACCTGTAAAGCATGCATTTAAATAGAAGTACATACTTTTCCATTTCATACTGTTCCATTTGAGTATTTCAGCCCATGTTATGGGGTAGAAATATAGCTAAGTGATAGCTAAAAAGTCAGAAAATAACAGACAAAAACATCCAGCCAGCCCTGGATCACCATGACTGTTGCTATTTTTAGGATCCAAAGTAAACTTGAAAGCTTTCTTGCAAGGGGACACGATCTAGCCTAATACTATTCACTGTGCTCAGTGATGCAATGAGCCTGTCCACACCGCTGTATTTGACAAAAGTGATCAAATCATTTTCTTGACTAATGGCTACTTCCCCTCCCCGAGGAGAAAATGAATCTGTGGGTGATGCATTCGCCATTCCCATTGCCAGGGACACAGCTTTGATCCGATTAATTTATTCAAGCAGGACAACTGTCTGGAACAATCATCACATGACAAGTCTTATACCGATATTCATTTCTCTAAACAATGGGATAAAAATGTCCAACCCAAGGAAACAGGCCTGTGAAGAGACAATGTCCACAGATAAAAACCAATCCATTGAAGGATCTATAAAAATTGATCTATCCCTGCGGTTGGAATAGCTTAACAAAATTTATGGTGCTGATCTGTCTTAGGTCCTTAGATATACCTCAAATAAAGAGACAGCATTACTATAACTGTGTATCTCTTTTGTTCTATACACGCCCACTCATTATTTCTGCATGTTCCTCAAAACTGAAAAAAAAAAAAAAAACAATGTCAGATGAGGTTATGTATATCAAAAAGAGAAAACAAATCCATTCCTTTCAGCAGCAAAGTGACTTGACTTTCAGAATATATGGTAAGTTTGTACATAAGTGGATCATGCAAATCAGTTGTTGCCTTATCACCTTTTAAGCTTGAGTGTGTTGGCACCCGGCACTGGGAGGCCACTTGAGGATTTCTGGATGACTTCTTTGCCGTTCATCCAGGAATGGAGATGGTAATTATTCTTCCACTGCCTTACGAGAGTCTCCCCGAGTGACTTTTATATGTGAAAATTGTTCCAATAATGTGGCGTTCATAGTGAAGACAAATCGATAACAATAATGCAGGATGATTTATAAGCATATACAAAATCTCGAGTAACACTTAAAGGGGTAGCTCATCAGCATGAACAATGAACAATGATTTGAGTGAAACATGTTGTGCTCGTGTCATGTTTCATGGCATGATTTTGCTTTTCAGACGTCACTTGTAAAACTGATTTTCAGAGTGGATTTAGGCTGTTTTTCAAGAAAGCTAACTGGGGGATATCTACCTAATGACAGGAGGCTAAGAGTTAGCCTTGGGGCCATCCAGCAAAGATGATGAGAGGAGGATGGTATCACTATACTATCAAATGTTTCAAAATGGGTGCATTATCCCATTAATATTTTCATCACATTGGTTTGAAGCACATAAGAGCAGATTTCATATAAATCCAGCCTGAGTGTGTTATGTAGAGTATATTATAGGAGCCATTATGCCTCTGCAGTTGGATCTGCTTTGTTGAGTGCTGTATTACAAACCAGCATTTGTCACATAACTAATGTTTTCTATTACCGATCTTAGGATACAAATAATGTGATGATATTTTCAGCTACTAGAACGTCTTTAAATGATTTAATGAGATTCTGCAAGTTCCTCTGTGGGGAAAAAAAAGCCAAGAAGTGCTGCTTTGTTCTGCTGCAGCACATCAAAGGCCCACCAACAGAAAAAAACGTGTCTCCTAAAAAGTTGTGGCTAACCATCTTTGTAAATGCTGTATAAACCTGAAGACAATCAGTAGGTGGAGCATTGATGCTTAGCCAATATTGTCAAAGAAGCTGTCCAAAAAAAGACCAAAATGCAGCAGTAGCGTATAATAATTCATCTGTAATATTTCCAAATGAAGGCTAGAGCCTCACCAGCCATTTTTATCGGCACATTCATTGTTCCAGCAGGTTGTGGCCTTCCTCTGACCCCTAAAAAGCGTTTTATGTCACATCTATTTTACAACACATATTTAAAAAGCCACTAATTGAAGGGCAAGTGACAGCCTTTGGAGAATGAGTCTCTCTCGCTTTCAGCTTCCCTGTCGCAGAAGGTGAATAAGCGAATCCTTGTCCTCTTTCCAAATCCAACAAAAGATATATAAATCATTTTGTGTTTGTACATATTTTTTTTCTTTAACAATGTCCTTTCTACCACTTTGTTGACAATGTCTGACAGCCAATGGAAATTAAAGTTTTAGAGTTTGTGTACAACATGGAGCTTTTGATGTGGTTTGCTAGATTCCTGGAAGCTCTCCAGGCCTTTGCTGTCGCTTGCTAAGAGTGTGAGGAATGCTAGATTAAATGGACTCTGGGTTCAGCCGGAGGGTGCAGTAATCCTCACTGGTCATTGTCATCCACCAAGTCTTCTTTTTCCTCACCCTCTTTTGTTTCTGGCCTTGTTGCTCTCCCCTAACACACAGGATTATTGTGCATCAGCTGAAACAGTGTGATGAATGTGATGCCAGCGCTGTCTGATGATCCTTTATTTTGTTTTTTTTGTTGTTGTTTTTTTTTTGTTTTTTGCTCAAATCATCTTTTATTTACTGTGATTAACAGGCACTCTCTGGAATATGTGATTGCAAACAAGAGAATACCTAATACAAGACAGCAATTATGTTTCATTGTTTGTTTGTGGTTCAGTGGTTTGCACTGTCGCGTTACACTAAGAACAACCTTGGTCGGTTTTCCCTCTCCCTGTGGAGTTTGCATGTTCCTCCCATGTTTTCCTGGGTCTCCTCTTTTCAACCACATAGACTTCCTCGGTTTGATGTTGCATTGACTTCTTCTCTATGGGGAAAAAACATGGGGTTTTCACATAATCATACCCGTCAGATTCTGAGACTTTCTATCTTAAAAATGGGACCGGATCCACTGAATTCTGCCGCTTTCAATGCAAAATGTGTAGTTTGCTTACAAAAAGGTAGCACTGTAGTTAACATTAAATACACAGCTGGGTGTTAGGTGACCTGATGAATATACAACTAGACTCTAGCTTGGGGCTGAGCCATAAAAATACCAGGTTGGCGAGCTAATATGTCCATTTCTTTGGCCAATCTGTAATCTATTTTTCATAGATGACAACAAAAGGAGAGTCACTACAACCCGGGTGTGATGGATCATCGAGGATGGCTACCAACTTAGCCAGTAGTAATTTGTTTTTTCCAGAGCTGGGCTGGTGATGAATACTGAAAGTCCCTGACTATGTCCGTCCATGAGTGACATCCACTGTTGAAGTGCCCATGGGCAAAAGTTCAAGAAGAACTCAGTACAACTCAAGAATAAGTACCTTTCCGAGCCATTTTCGCATTAGTCACATTGTAAACGTAAATTGTTCATAAATAATCAGGCCTATTCACAAAAAATTAGTTTATTTTAAAAATGAGTTTTCTTTAAAAATTGACATAAAAATAAAATGCTGACTTTGGCTGGCCATAACGGTTGAGGATTTGACAATGCACAGCAGCCACAACAAACCTGTATGTATAGATGCCCCATGTGTAGGGATTTCTTTATTTATGAATGACAGAATTTACCGTTTCAGCAGCATTTACTACAAACATCGTACAGTTTACTGTCTCAAGCTAATTTTTCTTCAGTTGTACTCGTTTATTTGTACCTAGGTAGCTAATCGGGGGATGTTGAGGACAGAGCCAAGCCAAATAAATGTCATTTAACAATCATTAACAGCAGCATTACTATACAAAATGAAAAGCTCCCATAAAACTCTGGTCTTGGAGCCAGTAGGACATGAAATTTAAGATGGAATGGCTGCCATCTTCCCTTGGCTCCCCGGCTCAGACTCTTGACTCCTGGCTCCCGGGACCTGACTGCACAGAGCGACTCCTGCCTTCCCACAGGGAGGTGACCGAACTGCAGAAAGGCTGCGCAGTGGCTGAAGTGATCAGAAAGACGGACGGTAATCAATATCGCCTCTGCTTGATGCATGTCAAATCTTGTCGAATTTTGTGCTGGTGCAAGTACGGATGAGGACGTGTTCTAGCAACATGGATTAGACCAGAAATTGCTCGGTTTCAGTGGTTCAAGCTTCAGTAGCAGCCCAGCTTCAACTCTTTTCATATACAAACAAATAACCAATTGCCTTAAGGGATAAGAAATCCCCATTCTTTTTTCCCCCATAGGCAATTGATTTTTTTGATGCAACGTCTCATAAATGCCAACAAATGAAGACATGACTTCTGATCCTATTACCGTGACATGTATGTCAGGTGGATTAGAGACTCTAGTCTGCCCGTATGTAAGAATTTGAGCGTGACGCTGTGTCTGTCTCTGTCAGGGCTGGTGACCTGTCCTGTCCTGTCCTGGCTGTTTCTCTGCCTTCTGCCCAGCGTATGCCGGGAAAGGCTCCAGCCTCCCCCCCCACGACCATGAAAAGGATTAGGCGGGAAGAGAAAATAAATGTGCGTGTGCGTCTGAGTTGTGTGTGTACTTATGCACACACACACACACACACACACATACTGTGAGTGGGGTATGAAAGATCAAAGACTGACATCAAATTCATTCGGTAGCTTTCCTGTCAGGCTCTAAACAGTCCTCCCTCTGCATCCCACTGCATTATTAGAAGCAGCAAGAAAGACAGAGAGGGAGGAAATAGGAAAGTGCTATAACTCAAATTGCCACCCAGAGAATGCATCTCAAACCGAACGTGATCAGATAGAGAGAGGGCATTACCATTTCTATTAAAGCTATTTTGCCTCCAGCTGAGAAGTCCATTGTCTGTCTCCCTGGAAATAGCCTTTTTACCCAGTTATAATAAGTGCACTTTGTCATGCATTTGAAATTTTAGAGAACATTTATAATTCATAGCGAATGTGTGATTTTCAAGAATTTGTTTGCATGTGTGTATGTGTGTGGTTTTTTTGGTTGTTTTTTTTTTTTTTTTTTTTTTCTTTTCTTTTCTTTTTTTTTTTTTTTTTGCCAGGGAGCCACATGTGTTGACTTTGCTGGTGCTTGCTGTGTAATTTTTTTCTCTCTCCCCATAATGGCTCCAATATGCTGTTGTAAAAACCAAAC
>OMLB01062471.1:60201-90655 GCA_900302555.1 Myripristis jacobus | reverse complement strand
CTTATAGCATACTTAAGTTTTATTTATTAGCTATTTTTTAGTTGTCACTTTTATGTTATGTTGTTTATGTTTATGTTGTTTAATATGAACTCTACACCTCTTTGAAGATGTTTGTCCTCAAATACAAAGACCACCACTTTCTTGAAAAATGTCATCTTTAATTAACCTTATTTAAATCTTTCAGCCACACTACAATAGCTATTCAGCACGCCCTCTGTCTACATAGCATGGTATTCAGGGACAAAACATCTTCAAAGACGTATAGATTTCACATTACACAGCATAAGAGTGACTGTCTGTGTTTGCAAACGTGTGCTCGCACTTCATTTGGCTCTCAGATGGTTAAGGAGTAGCAGGCAGGGCTGGAGATAAGGCTCACCATCAAGAACAACAAACAAATAAACAGCCGTAATCCCTAGAAAGACAGTGGGTGTGTATGTGTGTGTCTGCGTGTGTGTGTGTGTGTGTGTGTGTGCTATTTGAAAGAGGCAACAGTAACTGTAAGTGTAGGTTTAATGTTAATGTGTTATTACATATTGGCAGATATCAGATTATTGGTAGTTATTACATTATATGCTGCTCCATTTAACTTTTTTGTGCATATTTTAATAATTGTAATACACTTTATGATTGTAAACTATTATTTGGCTGCACTTGTTTTCTTAAAATCTGCAGCTTAGAGGCTTTGAATTACTTTTCCTTGATGCCACATCCATCTGGCTTGTGTAGCTGTAGCTGTTAAATATGGACCATCTCATTAGCATGCTGATTTTCATTGGCTCTCAGCAGGGACACACCCTTTTTTTCTGCCATGTTAGCACCATTGCTCTGTGCCAATTACCTCCATGTTAATTTTATGTATGAGTACAGATTACCACACCAGAGTTTTGGCATGGCAATATGCCCTTTCTGATGAGTTTTATGAATCTGGGTCACTATCTTGTGCAGATCTTCTATAAAATGCATGTATCTTAAGGGATATTGACTTTATTACTTTACAGTGAAATGATAAAGAGGATTAAGCAAGGATAGGGAGACAGCAGCAGCATGCATATTGATTTGTAAAAATTCTCAAACCACTTTATTTTCATTGGTAACAGGTGAAATAATGTGATTATTTAATTATTTTATCCAATTTGCATTTTCTCCACTTGTTTCAAGTTAATGGTATTGTTATGGCATTGGAAGAATCAGTTCAAGTTAAGATGACCTGGACATTTTTTGTTGCAGTGTGAGCATCTTTAAACCAGGGAAGTCGATGTATGAATAGTCAAAAAGCTCAGCCGATAAAATTTGCCACAGCTTAACGGTCATCAGCGATACCCGGCCACTCGGATTTCAAAGATTTCTGCTTTTTCCTCGTTTAATTTCTTGAACAATCCTTCCTCCTTGCAAGGACAAAATGGACTACAAGTTGATTACAGCCGTTCAAAGCTTCCCAGCTCTCCACAACTTTAATTTGAAAAATGACAGGGAAAAGCGACTCGAAAACGATGCGTGCTGAATGGTTGCTTTCATCGGCGGGGTCGATTAGGCACTGAAGTAATTTCATTGATTGATTTTTTTTTTCCCCCAGGAAAATTTTAGATTATTGGTATTTAATTAGTGCACGCTTGCAGCTGTATGAACACTGCATCCACATACATCCAAAATGATGTAACATTATGTAATGCAACACCAAAGAAACAAAAAATATATATACATATTGATTTGCCCTTTTAAAACTTCACTATGGAATCAGAGCGTCTGGTCTAAATACAAACAGTGAAATAACAGATAAAAAAATTTTTACACACTTTTTGCTTTTCATTTCTCTCTGACGCACCCTGACATGAAAGTTTACCTCAGTGACTGACTCGATGTAAAGGTTGCTACAATTATGCTTAACATTAATGATGGGTCTTTCATCAGCTAATTCTCTATGCTAATTTTCTCACTGAACTCAGCAGGAAAGATTAGACTGGCAAAATTACATTGATTAATGGCAAATTATCCATGTTAAGCATGGTGGCAGGAGGGTGGTTTTGGGCTGCTTTGCTTCGTCAGGAGCCAGCTTTGAATTTGCAACAAAAGGGAGCAATAGAGTTGACTTTCTGTTTCAGCAGGATTCATATTCATGTCTTCAGCCTTGTTAATAAATCTCCCTGTCAGCAGGACATCGCCAAAACCACCAAATACATGGTATTTGGTGGAGAGATGCTTTTTTAGGCCAATGAATCACTGGTTAGACTTTCACAGTGATTCAGATCCTGGATTTTCACGGGCCATTTTTGTTTTTTGGAACACTTTCAATGGCCGTATCCCAGCACATCCAGTATTTTAAGTACACAGTATTACCATGTAGGCACTTGATGAAAACCTGCTTAACATGTAATGTGCTTACAGTGTAACAGCACTATTTTAATGAAGCCAAACGGTGTGTTATGTGATAGGCCGTGAGGTGTCCCGATATCAGGAATTAATGGCTGAGGTCCTCGCCACAATGTGAAGTCGAGTGGTGTTTGCCTCCACATTTTTATTATTCATCATTATTATTACTCATGCAATCGCCACTTGCCAACAATTGAAAAATGGGGAGAGTTAAATTAAGGAGTGATATGTTCTGAAATTAAAGTTTTTTTTCTGCCTGCACTGTTGAAGCAGTAACAGCCAAGCAATGAAGTCGCTACGAGCTGTTTCTTGTAATGCTATTCAGCTCGAGCCATGATGGATTTGCCATAATGGATTAAATACAGCACATATCTGCACAGAAATGGGCCAGCTAGCTCAGCAATGTTAACATTATGCCGGTGTTAACTGCTGGAAATTTGAATTTGAAGTAATGAGGATTTTAAAAACTGGGGGCTAACAGTTAAAACAGGTTAATGTAGTTAAATTGATGTAAATCTATCCGTTGTTGTTATGGTTAGCTGCTACAGCCTACTGTAAATTGTATATGAGAAGCATTAGTGAGTGCTGAGATTGATATAACTTTTGATAGGACTATGTTTGATATTCAGATTCATGCATTTCAGGTTGCCAAGCTTTTTTTGAGGAAAAAAAAATACAAATAAATAAAGCTCTATCTGTGACAGAGTGCTAAGTGGTAAACCAACTGTACCACACTGGGGAGTTCAAACTCAAGGAGCAACTCAGGTAAGTACACACACACGTTTACTTGCTAAGACAGAAAGAGATGCAATTCCAAGAGAGTGAGAAAAAAAAAATCAAGTTTACTGATAAACTTTGAAAATGAAGTGGTGGAAGCTAGGGAAAAGGTAGGGGGAGGTTAGGCCAAGGAGCTTACGAGGGAAGGAAAAAAAATACATATATATTACAAACACTTTTTCAATAAATCGTATCTACTTCTGTCTCAGATAAAATGCAATTTATTACAAAACAGTTTCCACACACAGACACAACAAACCAAAGTTCACCAAATGTTCCCAGAGCTCCGACTTGCAGGATGCAGTGAAGGGAAATCACCAATAAAAATGTCAAATAATGGAATGATTTTCTGCAATTAAGCCCCAGTTAAGCCTCCGTGCACGACACAATCTGGCCATGTATAGGGTAGGTTCCTCGATCAGCATCCCACATTGTGATCCTGCAGCAGCATTGCGATCAGCCAATCACAGGCCTCTGACATCATCAGCGTGCCACTCCTGTGCCTCTTTAAAACGGCTTTGTGCTTCACCACACCAGTCCACACCTAACTACACAGGGTGCATTCAGGGACAGGGAAAGAATAGCTCTCCCACTGGGGTATGAACACTGTTCCCTTCTCCACATACACCTATTACATTTTATTCTTTATTGTTTGCTTGTTTGTTTATTTGACCCCTAATAACCCCGGATTTCTCCATTACTTTATTACGTTGCTCTCAGGACATTTCATACATTGCTGAAAATACATTAAAATGCAGATAGGAGGATTCATTCGCCACCTAGGCTAAATTATGTATGCAAGCAAAGGTTGATCTCAGTGAACCAAACATAATTAATTACATATTGTGATCAGGGCTGCAAATGGGCTCCGCGTACGCCATTGTATTCAGATTAGCGCATAAGTCCACACTCCTAAAGTCTTTACAAGATAGAGAGAGCACTGCTTTGAGCTCTACAATACTGACATTAATACAATACACCAAATATTTCATTCAGCGGCAGTTGTAATGGGATTAAAATTGTATGATCAAGAAGTACTTCAGATGTATTGCTAAAATATTAATAGAAAGGGGAAGGAAGATAATCTACAAGTAATACAATGAAAAGAGGAGCCAGTGCCTGGGAAGGGGAACTAACCTGATGCAGACATGCAATTCTATTTTAAGATGTTTATTCTTTGGGGGTGGATTATATCTTAATACACTGTGCACTTGCTTAATTTGTCATTTTATTTCACTTAGCACTTCAGTCTCTTTCTTTTTGACAGTAAAACTCCATTACCGGTGAGATCCTCTTCGTAAATGATGATGTTGAGGCAAGGTGGGATGCATTTGCCACAAACGGGGTTTTATAGCTTGCAAAATGTCCAGAGCATTTGCAAAATAACATTAAAGGTTACATGCAAGATATTGTTTTTGAGTTCATAGTGATAACTTGGCATGTGCTGCAGGTACTACAACTTTGCAAAATTGCAGGGCTTCCAAATTGAATGAAAAAAAAAACAACAAACATCTTTCATCACATTTTTCATCTCGCTAATACGCTATTGCCTCAGTGCTGCAGCTGCACTTGCGTCATACGCTTGGAAATTGTCTCAAGACATAGAATATTTGTCATTTGAAAATTCTCACATGGAAAGACACTGGGCTCATTTGGCATTTTCATTTACAGTGGGACGCGTGCCCAAGTAAAAGCTAATCCCAAGTTTACCTCAACTTCTGATTACCCCATTCCTCTTCTTTCCCCTATGGGTTTTTCTTCAGCAAAAGTGAGAATGCCAGCGCGTCGCGCACAATACCGGCGAAGACAGTCTTTACAGTGATGGAATACCAAAGCATCCACATACTGAGGACTCATGAGAATGGTTTTAGATGGACTTTTTATTGTGCTGCAGGTAAGAACAACAAAATGATTAATTAACCCAAGACGGAAGAGCTGAAAAGTTAGTGGAGTTTATGCAATTTGATAGCTGAGCAGGATGAGATGAGGACAGCGCTTTGTTCATCAAGCGTCGTGCTTCAATACACACTGTAATTGCACTGTAATTAATTGAATTCACATTTGCATTAACATTTATATTTACATGTAGCTGGTGTTCCTCTCATGGCCGCCTTGCTGAGTGTTCCCCAGGGAGCGCAGACGAATATCTGTTATGGAACCAAGACTGGACACTAACAGCTGCTAGATAGACCCTGCAGGTAATTGTTTATTTATACCTGTAACATAACAAATGCCATTTGGTGGATGCTTTTATCCAGACGCATTTTCAGTGCCCATGAGTGCAGCCTGAAGCCAGAGCCTCTGGTAATGATGAGAACAGTCTGTTATGACACTCTGTTTTGCAGCAGTGTGGTGAAAGTTCGGGTGTCAGGTCGAGGTCACATTCATTAACGCAGACAGGAACAATTTAGTCTGAAAGGATACGGGTCAAGAATGTACAGCCAGAAGAAAAAACACAGGCGACAAGGTGTGCTGTTTAATTGGGCATGGGCTAGTTAACAATTTCTGCTCTAAACAGTACATCAGTTACAAATGACATTTTTAGTTTGGCTTCGTCTTTGTGGACTAATGAGGCTGTGCGGGCGTAATGCCGACATTCAACAACCGCTCTGACTGAAAGATGTGACCGGCACAGAGGCAAACGAGCTCAGCTGTTCACTAATATTATTACTACTTTTCAAGGAGAGCCTAAATTATGTTTGGGTTTCATCTTCCGTGGTGCCTGTGGACACAGCACCAGAGGTTAGTATACAAACACAGAGCAGGGGTCTACAGGGATCCTTAAAGGACTTCTGCAGGGTGTTGTTGCAGAATAAGGACTCCTTTTCTCCCTCTGTTTTTATTTTATTCACCATAAACCAACAGGGCAAAGCATATTAGTTTAATCAAAGACTGTGGAACTACTGTGTTTATGGATATTTCAGTTTTAATTGGTCATCTCAAAGGAGCAGGTCCATACAAGTTCTGTGCAATGTAAAACAACCTAAGCAGGGATTAATAGTGAGTTATCACTGTAGTTTTGTTTTTGAACATTTTCTAATAAGGCTGTCCTAGATAATATAAGATAATGCACTAAAATTGAGCTAAGTCTTGTTGTTAGCCCAATATGTTTACTAAGTAATTAACTAATTCAGATGCAAATGCTGTTATTACCACAGAGGCACATAAAGTGGAAAAAAAGGGTGCACCAAACCCTGACTGGAAATAACTGCTTCAGACACACGTTTACCCATATTCATAATTACTGCTATCAGTCCATGTAATTAATGAATATTAATCATTTTAAGCAAATACAATGCAAATTTAACTGCCACTGGGACTTCATGACAAGCCCTCATAGATCCCACTGCTAGCTGATGTCAGCTAAAGTCAAGTGTGATGGGCCAACTGCATTTACTTTGCGACAAAGTGATACCAGCGAACCATGTTGGAAATATGGATGGACACAGAAAAAGGAGAAGTTCACCTGAGTATACAAGGAAAAGGAATGCAAACGCAAAGTAAATATTTCCACAAGTGTTCATAAATGGTCCAAAGGGTTGATTTAAGTGAGGACCCTTTAGACTCCGCAAACAAAAAGCATGTAAGCATGTAATTCCGCATTTTTTGTCAGTCTTTTCAGAAACCACTAAAAGTGTATAATTGTCCTCCCTTTTTCAAAACAGCTTTAGCCTTTCAAGGACATGTAGAGCAAATAGAAAACAGCAAACTAAGTTGTATAGTGCGACAGGACATTGAACCAGACTGGAGCCAGAAAAAAACAAAAAACAAAAATCCTTCTTTTATGAGCAGAAAGAGAATTATGGTTCGGTAACTGCATTCAAGTAAGTTTTTATTTGTCCGGCTATTGTTTTCAACAAATAAAGAGCACGGAGGCTGTCTGTCTGTGTTTGAAATTCCTCATCTTAACGTTCATTACTGCATCAGTGAGCATAAAACTGTTCCACTTGGCAAACACTTTTTCTAATAAATCCCCCGGTGGACGCAGACTCACAGACATTGGCCCGTGCACTCTATCATTTCATCGGTAGAGGAGTTTTAGTGTAGACATTTTCAGCCATCGCCCTCACTTTACTTACTGCAGAGCATGACAAGCAGTTCTATCTTTGATGATTAAATTTTAAACACCATGTGGAGAACACATTGCTCAGCCAAAGCTGCAGTGTTCAAATGTTGATGCACTTGCCTCCATGCAAAGTATGCACTGCAAAGTATAACCTCTAATCCTAACATTTCTCATTATATTTATGCAATAATAGCAGGATTAAGTATATTTCTACTCTCCTGCTCGGGCCAGTAGGTCAGAGGTGTACTTGCCCTAGTATTAATTAACTAAAGCTTCACAAATTCACAAACACTTTGAATGTGCAGCAGAAAAAACGACAGAAAAATAAGCATAACAAAGTGAGCGACTGATTGACTTTGAATAAATTTGACTGTAAATTGGCTTTTATAGCACTTATTATATTCATAGGGGCGCCGTCATGACAAACTGATAAAAGCTTTTCCGTACTGTGGATTTAGCACTAATGTGAAATAAAAACAAAACAAACACGGGAGTGGAAATTCATGAGTTTAGGAAGTCTTTTCCTTCATGTGTCTTGCCAGTACATTAATGGGACCTGATGAGGCGTTGTCAGCCACTGTCTTTGCCAACATTCAGCCCCGGCGCCGGCGGCTGTTGTCGTGGGCATCGACTGTGCGTTCGCAGTAATTGTGGGCGCTTTAAAAATGAGCCAGCTCGATCTGCCTTACTAAGAAAATTGCGAACAAAGAGTGCAAATGTTACGGGATTGATTCATCATTTTCAACCCGAGGAAACGGTCGCTTCTGCCGCACAAGAGACAGCCTTTTACTTTTCACTTTGTAATTCAAAAGTGCCCGCCACTATGTGGGCTCCACACATCTCTCTGAGTAACTCTGAGGTGGCGTGCAACATGATTTGTCAGAAAAGGCACAACAGAGAGGAGAGTGGGCGCGCGGCAGAGCAGAGGAACAAAGATAACAGGCTTAAAACTGGGTGAGAAACACTGAGACAAGAAAGTGTTTTTCATGCTGTGGCCCAATTTGGCCCCTGAGTAACCAGTCAACCGGCCTTAATCAACATGTCCCTGGCAAGTATCCTTGTTGTCAAACCCTGAGTGAACCCAATTTGTCGTTTTATTCATATAACAAATGAGTAGCCCAAGAAAAATGAAACTACTTTTTTCACATGTCCTTGATGACAATATTATAATTGAGCCTAGATAGAAGGGCTTAAAGCAAATGTCAGTAAAATTTGACTTTGCTACATGCACAGATCCTTTCCAACTTATCATTTTGCGCACACTGCCCCAGTAACTAGCACTGATCCTCTGAGCCCACCACATATTAGTGGTTAATCAAATAATATAGTGCTGGACAAACTTTCCATCATAACCTAGCATAACCTACATCTTACATCTTAGCTGATGACTTCCATTTTTTTTTAATTCAACACTGACATTTACTAACAAATACCGTATAAATATAAAAATGCAGAATTTCATTTACAGAGGAAAATAGCTTTTCTCCCTGTAGTCTCACTGTCTTGAAGTCTTGCCTCTGAATACAGAGCGGTGTTTCCCGGTATATCTTTAATTATAAACAATGCATCTCAACATTCGCATAATAAGGTGCCGCAACGGTGTTATGAATGCCATTTCATATAAATGTAACAGTTCAGTATTTCCTTTGTTATTCCAGAATGAATATTGCATGATAGCTTATTAGATGCATGAGCAGGGCATGGGCTTTCCTCTTCATTTATGGCAGCGGTTGAATTTCGTCCCTTCAGCCATGGGGAAATGTGTTTTACATTTCCTGTGGGGTTCTCTCGGTGACTATGTTCCTTGAATTTATTTTCAGAATCAACCAGACCGCTATTATTTATCTACAAGCAGAGACTTGCACACGCCATTCAGGTGTCTTATCACACAAAACACACGCTAACTTTAAAAGGGCGCGCGAGGTGATAAAGCATGTAGAACGGTGGACCAGTTTTACCTACTTTTCAGCACAAAGCGGCTTGCATAATGTGAAGATGCTGGATGCTCGTCCGCACAACTGGCATCGACATCATGTGCGTGCCCCATCCAGATGGAAGGATTTAGAACTACTATGGGAAAGGAATGAAACAAAATAAGGGGAAGACAGTCTTGTCAGCAGTGGAGGGGGGCGATAGCGTGTGATTCTTGGACGGAGAGCGGGCTGGCACAGATGTGTGATGAACAGGTGTAAGGAAGATAGGAGGCAAACAAGGACATATTTCGCTGATGAATAGGAATAGGTCATTTTCATGTGGATACGAGGAAGCTGTCAGAGGGCTCCCTCTAACACAGGGGTAATACGGGCTTGTTCAAACTTCTTGATGACTAATTAAACCCTAACAGATTGAGGCCAGCGCTTGTCTTCACCAAAATCATCGTAACACTTGAGCGATGTTATCCCCTTTCTAACTTTCCCTGCATAATGTGATGAGACTATCTCTAATAGGTGGTCAGGAGCTGCAGTGTGCATGAAGGATATCAGCATGCAGCGTGGCATGCGATGCAGTCTCATCAGCTTGTCAAACAAAATTACGGGTGCAGAATACACAATGAATCATTCATCACCTCACGCTGTGCTCCCTGGTCTCCAATTGCTTCCTTTTTGTTTAGCGGAGGTGCTCTATTGGAGAGTCATCCAATCAATGTAATTGTGGTCTATTGTTTGCCTCAAGCAGAGCCTCCTTACAATCACCGCTATGATCAATGGGCACTGCTCCCGTCTTCCCGCTGTCACATTACAGACTTATTCTGGCAGACTATAAGGACAAGATGAATTATTTTGTGGGAAAATTCATCTGACATATTAAGCACTTTTTAATACCACCAGCAAGACGTATCTGTTGCGTGTGTTTGTGTTACCCATTACCAAAAATGGGTTTTGAAGTAAGCAGCATCATTTAGTAAAGCAACATACAAAGTTACTTTGCTAAATGAGAGTGAGAGTGAGAGAGAGATCAAAACAAAAACCCGTTTAATTGTCTCCTGTCTTCTTTTCACTTAACATTTATAGCACAATCGATGTTGTATTAGACACGGGGACAAAAGTTTTTTTTTGTTTGTTTGTTTGTTTTGTTTGGTTTTGTCTTTTTTCCTTGTGGAAAACACCATTAAATACAGCATTTGCCCCTTTTGCTTTATTGAAATTTTAATGGTTCTCTATGACTCCAAAATCCAAAATTAGGTGGTGCAAGGGTTTAGAGTTTGGGAAGTCAGGGTGCATCAACTTGCTGTTCACACTAGTAGTGCCAGATCAATTGCGATAGCGGAAACCGACCACCAATAAGATGAACATGACAAGGAAATTAACCTCTGGAAGGTGTGCTACATATGGACAAGAAGTTACGATAACTAAAATTCTTTACTTGTCAATATTATGAAAATACAAAGTGGCACTCAAGCAAAAAAAAAAAAAAAATCCTTCTTTCAGGCTGAGACAGTTGGATAGTTCCACTTTGATTATCTTTGATTTATTAGATGTGTTTTTTTTGCAAATCCTCTCATTAGATTCTTTAATAAGGATGAACTTTGATGCCACAGACAGCAACACAGGGACTGTCTGAATTCTCTTCAGCATGCTGATGGACTGCTAATCCTCCACTCTCATCTCCGCTTCTTCAGAAATCAAGGCTTAGTTTTCATCAAACTGTGCCAGCTGATGATAATGAGCTTGGCATTTTCAGAACCATAGTGACACGGGTTCTAGTGCGGAAAACTAAGAAGGGTGTTTGTTCAAGCCGCCATTGCAAAGGTTATGTATTTACATAGCTGGATCTGCAGGCTTTTTTTGTTTGTTTTAAATTGCTGAGCTCTTTAAAAGTGGATCTCCTGACTGCATGTGCAAACTGTTGATGGATCGAGCAACTTGCAATAAAGGCAATTTGCGAGCATAAAGATATGTCAGGAATTAATACTACTGGCTAATGAGATTGTGGCTGTCTGCGCAGACATCATTCTTTCTCTCTCTCTCTCTCTCTCTCTCTGAACGCCATGCTTATATAATGAAACTCAACGTGTACAAGTGTTATTTGTCCCTGTATTTGGAGCCAGGGCAGTGTGTGTCAGCCTGTGCTTCTGCCACGGTGCTGAACAGTGGCAACGGCCTAAGCTGTGCTGATAGATGGCTTGGCTGCAGGCGTCGAGGGCTGCCAAGCACCGGTGCTCGCTTCAGCTCCCACCGACGCAACGCGACCCTTTAGCCCAGGGGTATGGCTTAGAATGCAGCTATTAGAGCAGTCCGGAAGATTTCATGAGCTCATTATAGTCAAGTGTTGAGCACACACATAGACACACATACACACGAACACACGGACACACACACACAGGCAGGTGCACAAAACACACCGGCCACTTAGAATGCAGGTCCATAGAGCACTGAGGGCAGGACTCACAAGAGCTTCACAAAAAGTCGGAGTCAAGACCATGAGATCGGGCGCGGTTGCCATGGTGTGCTCTGAAACATTTACAGAAAACTGTTTGCTTTTCAGTCTAAAACTGTGACAGTAAAAATCTAGAATGGTTTCACTATTATGAAGAGAGAAGACCCATGACAGCTTTGCTCCTCAGGCAGGCTGGCTTTTTAGGACTGTAGCAGGTGCACCGTCGCTTTCTGTGACTGTTAATTATATTTGCTTATGCAGGTGAAGCTCACAGTTTTACTTGTTTCCTTCCACCAATAGTCTTCGACTTCTTTGCTGTCACTTCAGTTGCATACAACTGAAGAAAAATGCATGCTTTGTCAGTGCTTGAACAAAAAGGCTAACCCACGCATTACTGCTAATGAGTGGTACAATAGCAGCATGTCAAGGTTATTAAACAGTATGGCTCAATATCTGCAATAAATGTTTCTTCTAATGCCTTTTCAACGGTACAGGTTTTATATCCACAATATTTTTTTTTTTTGATGACCGTGTGCTGTTACCTGGGAATAAGCCTGCAAAATTTATAATTGAGTTTAATTACTCAAGGTTAGTCACATTTTGTTTACAGATTTGTTTTTGTGCACTACACATTACTATTATATTGGAATAATGCAGATTTTGCAGCTTTTTGCACATCCTTGACAACCTTGCACAATCGCTCACATGTATATGGATGTGTGTGACCAAAGGGGTCAGAGTGCAGGTCAGCCAGGAAAAGTGCCGACAGGGCAATTAAGGGGGTAGTGTCTTGCTTAAGGACACTCCGGCAGATGTTGACCTACCGGTTAAAAGGCGGCCATCATTAACACCGGGCCTCACAGTGGTGTCCTACGCAATGTTGGATGATCAAAACCCCCCCAAAAAAGATGTGAGAAAGTACATAAATAAAACATAACATAACTGGGAATAGTAACTTTTAGTGGCCATTATGGGAAATTAGTTTTTTTAGCATTAGGACTTTTTCAGTATTTAATATGAATGACATACGCCACCCTGCATGTTTTCTGGTCATTCCTCAAACTTACTCACTCAGTTGTACAAAGGCTCACATTTGTAATTCATTCTTAATTGCAGCAGAATTAACCTCACGGAAGCATCTTGGGGCATACTTTCAAAGTTTGAGAACACGCATGGCCTGCAAACATGTAAACACTCTAACTGAGGCATTCAAATGTTATTGTCTCAAAGGTTACCAGCCAGTGTACCAAATGACCTTTATTGATTTTTCCGCCAGAGATAGATTTCACCAGCATTCAGGGCTTGTTGTGTGATAATTCTGGACCCTGTCCACCACCAATAAAAAAAAAAAATCCTACAATTCAATACAGTCGGACTCCAAACATTAATTTACAACTGCGTGACTTTTATAGTGACACAGACAACACAGAGATAATATCCTCTGCCCACCAATTAATTAGCCGGGTAATTTGTGAATGGCCTTGTAGCCATCATGCAGCCAGAGACTGACCTCTCCAGTTTCTCCAGAGCTGTTAGCTTGATGTTCATCTTCACACAGTGAGGGCATGCGGTCTCATGTCTTTGCTTTTATACTGCAGTAAAAGCGCTAGATGTAGTAAATATGCTCTATGATTAAGCTGCACTTTCACCGAGCAGGCGGCTGCAGAATTTCTCAAAGCGTTGCACTATTAGCAAATGCATTTGACGATATTTGCTGCAATTATGTGGGAAGTGATCCAAACGTGTTGTGGACAGTAAATGTGAAGCAGGTCACAGAACAGAGACAAATCAAAAGGGAAAGTTGATGCATTGTGAGAAAACAGGCAAAGTAAGGAGTTTGCAGTAAAGTTGCTTACAACCTCAAATGTGTGCAGATTATTTTCGTGGCTCCTCTCCAGACTGTCACTCAGCCCTCCGTTGACTTAACCAGCTGTGATGAGAAACACTCAGCCATGGCCGCCCAGTGAGCCCAGTTAGCCCTCTGATTTATTGAAATCCACTACTGGCCACTGCTGAGTCACCAGCTCTGTGGTGAAAGTCAGACTGATATTTCACAGTTCCTGTCCCTACTTTCAGTCCACTTAGTGTCATCATATTGTCAGACGTTCTTCTCAGCTTACAGTAGCCTTGGATGGAGTCATTTATCAAGCAAAGCCACAGCTGACAGGGGACACTTGAGTTCAGCATTTGATGCAGAAACCACGGACAGTATTTTGCTTACAAGTCCAGCACTTTTTTTTTTTTTCAGGTTGAAAGAATATACACCTCAGCAATATTGTAGCACGTGGTATAGTAGGATCTGTACCGTATGTACAATCATATTTAATTATAATTTTCTGTCGCAAACCACTATCAATTTGAAAATGGGTGTAAATGCCAAGTAATTTTCCACTAATGTACCACAGCTGTGATTAGTAATGGGCCACAATCATAAAGCATGTCGGCTCACCGGATGACATCATTTAGTCCGGCTAGCTCTGTTCACAAAATGTGCCGCGCAGCATGAATTCAAGCTTGCAGGGATTCCTTTAGAAACCCAATAGTACCCCTGATTTAAATGCACACACTGCTCCTGCTCAACTGCCAATCGAAAAAATATATATTTATTTATGTGGTACATGTGCTGAAATTAATGTGAAACGGATTTATAAACAAACCTGATTGCAGATATGATAAATTGATGATGTAAAGGTCATGTTAGCTTCAGTTGTATGTTTACAGTCATAATGGCAAGTGTGCTTTTTAAAATTGTGCGGCAAGTTGACTCCATGTAGCTTAAATGAATGAAAAAAAAGGGGGAAAAAATTGTCATGTAACCCAAAGTGCATTTTATCCATCCAGATCAATTCCGTGTGATTTAGCAAGGTTTCCAGTCTCCCACAATCTGCCCTATGTTTGTATTCCTTGAGGGTGGATGGATAAATTTTGCTGCTGTTCTTCGGCTGTAAACAGTTCCCAGTGAAGCTGTTTGCCCCCGGGAGCTGTGGATTATGTCAGGTATCCATTGCTTTTGGAAAGAGCTGTTGCTGTTGTGTTTTTCACATGTAAATTTTTGACAGCACAAGAAAATAATACCTTAGCAGCAGACTGGAAACCTCACCAAATCGCACAGTCTAAATGGATTGATTTCTCTTCGGCTAAATATAAGAAAAACATCTTTAGTTTCAATTTTGGGTGAACTGTTTCTGTAAGGTATTGTCATTTTTATCTTTTTGTTTGTGCGGCAGGGCAGCTGACATGCTAGCAAGTCTGAAAAGTTAGCATGGCATCGTTTTCAATTATTGTTAACATTTTTGATTCCCTGAATTTAAGAGTGGTCTAATGTGGTGCAAGATGATGCCCAGGCACTCCGAGTCTTCTTTCATGACGAGATTGCTTTGCACAATGAAAAAGTAATAATCTTAAATCAGTGGGTTGTCCAATATAGCAACATAGCACATTATCACACCAGGGGCATGGAAAATTACACATTAGGCTAATAGCAGTTATTGAGTCGAACAAAATGCAGGAAGGTCTGTTAGGTTATTTTTATTTTTTATTTATTTTTTTTTTCATTTTGAGAATAAAACCGACAATGTTTGACACTGTCCTTAGTTCACCTAGGAATCTTTCTCTTTCACTTTGGCATTTCAGACCAGTCAGTAATATCACAGCATTTCTCCGCCAAATGGAGCTGCTGGGGGTCGCAAAGTGCTTAAAGCCTAAAACCTGAAGCTGAATCTTTTGGAAACAGTCTGCGCCTTGTCAATATCAACACACTTTCCAGATCATTTCTCCACGGTAATGGAACTTCACACTTGGGTCTGAAATATTTCATACATGAAATGAAAATAAATGCCTCACACCACAGTTTGTCTGGTAAAGGCCGAAATCCCATTTGCTCATCCCTATATATTTGTAATCACTCACAGTGCTTTTTGTTCGCCTGTGTACCGACCTCTGTCTTGTCTCATCAGGGCAACACAAATTGGAGTCTAAACATTTGCAGTTTCTAATTTGTCTGCTGTTTTAAATGTTAATAGCTGCAATGGTGAGATTGAAACTTCTATCATGTTGTTGCCGCTAGAATAAAAGAATGATTATATTCTTACTTTATCTTTTTACTGTCTGTTGTGATTCAATTTTCACCACAGTGCAGGGCCTGGCAAAGACTTCTACATTTAGAAACCTTATCAGAGCTTCCTTTCAGCCCTACTAAGCCTTTGTAGAAAAATCTATCTCTGCGCTTGCCTCTTCCGCTCCCCCCATCTTCCTCTGCCACGCATCTCTGGGACATTGATGATAATCGCTAAAACCTTAGACACATGCCAGCGTCATCACAATCTCTGGACGGTCTGTTTTTTCCTCGTTGGCCATACGAACGTCTCACAGTTTTCCTGTTTGTTTGCTTACACAACTTGTCAAGTTGTTATTAATTGCTTTCAGACGAGATATTTGAAAGTCCCCATTTGTTAACCTTCATTTGTCACAGACTCCCCAAGCTGATCCCAGGCAATTACTCATTGTTGAGGATGGGATGATGAGCAGTCCATAATCAAGCAGCTCAGAGTTAAGAAACTCTCTTTGTGATTGATAGCAAGTTGTCACTAATGGCAAAATAATAAAGGCACGGTGTGCCACAGGGATGCCTGACAGGCAATAGAATTGAGAAAAGATGAATTAATTACACGTCTGCACATTGAAATAATCTACAGGCCAAACTGCTTCTGCTCACTGATTGTAAGTGTCCTTTTTGCCCTTGAAAAAGTTTTCCTTTAAAGTTTTAGTGTGAAGCAGACCTTGGCTAAAATAATATTTGACATGCACTCAGATATTATTTTCAGTTTCTTAGGATGGCTCTTACAATACAAAATCTGCAAACCTGAGATGAAAGCCAAATGTCGATGAACCAGAATAATTGAAAGGTTTTGAAAGAAACATTAGCACCAATCACAGGAAAGTATAATCCACAATGATAAAGCCTTTACTTTGCTTGCTGTGGACACAAATGGTATTGAATACAGCGAGACATAAGCTCCCCTTTTCTAACCGAGCACAACATGTGATCCTAAGGTTTCCCAATCATAGGTTCAATTTAATTCTCTTCTCTTTGTCTCTGACTGTGACAACGTGCAAGACGAGGAACGGGAGAACGGGAGAGTAAAATGAGTGAGCTGCAGAAATAAATGAGAAGAGAGGCTTGATCTGAAATGAGATAAATGGCCTGCTTTCAAGACGTTCATGGGAAATCTGAAGACGGTAAAGACCTATTTTCGACAATAAATATTTTCAGGATATTGGATATTGTGACCACAAATAAACCTTACTCACTTTTTTGAAGGAAATAACAGCTGCTGGAAATCTGTTATGAATATTTGAGCAGTGGTTCTGGTATGTATTTATACACTTTCTCTGGGTGTTCAGATGAACGCTGCTCCATTTATTCGCTTCTCGGTCTGTATTACATATCTCTTGTTCCACCACAAAGTTGAGGAAATGCTCGCAAAAGCTTTTTGGATGGTATTTCAAGAAATCTACAGTCGGCCTGCTTATAAAAGGCAAACCTAATAAACTTTAGAGCTGGAATAATAAACCTTTTCAATAAAATATCTAATGCTGTGTAAGCCTCTCTTTTGCTTATCTTGATTGCCAGAGTGATAGCGCCAATATAAATACATTGCCATATATTATAAAACTTACAATAAAGATTGCATAATTGCAGCCACAAAATTAGATTTCCATTTATCTTTCATAATTGCCTCTAGTAGGTCTTTAAAAATGTCTTTGCTAATGACAGTAGCAGGAGCTGCAAGTGTAGGTAACATTTTTTGTTGTTGTTTTTTTAGGGGGGAGGAGGGGGCAAAAATAATGTCTGATAATCTCTCATTGGTTAGCCTCATGATGCATAAAAATGAGTCCATGTACTGTGTAGGAATGATGAACTTCTTCACACACAGCACACACCGAAAGGTGCCAGCAAGGAGGCGTTGAGCCTGCTAAAAATAAAGGGAGAGCACCTCATTTTCCTCAGCCTGCAGATAATCAGTGAGCGGCAAATTTGTCCCTTTAAAGGTCAAAACACTTAGTGAGGCTGTACTTTTTCCTATGATAATGGTTTCCTGTGGAACCCAGACATGCCAGCACCAGCTGCATCATAATAAATACATGAGGAATCATCAGGATTATCTATTCCCTCGTCAACATCTGAGTTCTTTTCTATAATCCAAATTTGCGTCTAAGCACCAAGTGAAATGCAAACATTTCAAATGTCCCAATATCAAAACACAAATCTGCGACAGAATAGATTAATGTTGGGTAAGTTGTTATTATTCTTTAGTGCCAGGTGTTTCGGGCTTTTGTCTGAGAATGTAAACAGAGAAATGGAGAAAGGAAGAGGCTGATCCTGCCAAGCAGATGTCATTATTCAGCAAAAGCGTTTCCATTACTATTTATTGTTGTGATGCTGAGAGAGGTTTAGCAAAATTTAAACCGTTTCCTTTCATTTGTAATCTAACACATGAATCGCCAAAAACACTTTGAGGAAATCCCGGCCCCGGTCGAGATGACTGTGTCCAGCCCTCACATTATAGGTTGGTTCATGTTCGCCGGACTTTGTAATGGGCACTCTTCATCAGAACAGCCACTGTTGCCGCCGCCGATAATCACTGGGTGCGAAACGGGTAAGCATGCCGCAATGCTAAATGTGCAAATCAAGTTTCAATGTGTGATGATAGAGACGTCCACTGTCCTGTGCCATAGCCCCGCTACAATGTGCTGGGGTTTCAACCAGACCTATAATTTAAAAATCTCAATGGCGATGCGAGAGGGTTCAAACTGAGTGCAGCATGCTCCTTTCATAGTGGCATGACAAACAATTGAAGCACACCAGGGGGTAAGCCAAATAGTAATGTGAATGCCAGGGGGGAGAGTGCAGAGAGGAATACCAAGCAGAATTTGTTCAAAGACTCGTGGAAAGAAACAGGTCTTCATAAATCGTTTTGAATTACGCTGAGAAGGTCAACTGCTGCGATGAAAGATTGTTAAACATGCGGCGTGTGAATAAATAATTAATGATCTGTACATCAATGTGCTGAACTTACATAAATGAGGAATTAAGTAAAAATTAATAATGCTTTCACGGAGAACTTTGCTTTTCATCTCAGGGCTTTCTGGGTTGCTGTCTGATGTAGGTTTTAAGATCTTGTCTCCAAAAACGCGCTAATGCTGTGTTCACATCAAATCTGAAAGCAGACAAACATGATGAGGGATAAGATGAGATTTCATCGCCTCAACTTGTAAGTGTGCTCTTGTTTAGAGAGTAATTGAGTTTTGGCTGAAGTGCCTCTACCCTGGAAATTCAAAAAATGCCTCTGGAACGTGAAAAAGGTATCAGCATGGGCAGAGATGAAAAAGGGGAGCCGGTCATTCCTCCGTACTTATATTTTGGTTGTAAGATGCTCAACTTTTGCTACTTTTGGGTCTAGCATCCACAATCCTCCGGTGTATTAGAGCCCATAAGACGGAGATTTTGCAGCCGACAGCTATTAGCTTTAAAGCTCCAGGGTTGCATAGTAGTCTGGACGGGCGGATACAGGATGCTTTTAATATGATGATGCTGACAAAGCATGGCAAGTCAAGACATTATAGCCAGGCCTACATACTCTTTTGTGATTTCAACCTTATTGTGTGGGTACTCATTCCCCATTGCCATGGCTTCCTCCAGCAATGGATAATGCTCTCATCTCCTTAGCTGTCACATGTCCTGGGTTACGCCATATGATGTTTAGAAACAAGTTCCCCATCTCTGCTTTTGCCTCATAATGTATCCCCGATAAAAACCATGTCGATAAAACCAGAGATCATCAGTTTTGTTGGCCAGCGAGCTCACAATTAACATCACCAGCGAGGGAAAAAAATGCCTTATATCTCATGCATTTCTCCATTAGCCTAGCCTTTAGCTTAGCACCGGGGTCCAGCACTTCATCAAGAAACACTCTGCTTCATAACGAGTATGCCCAGTGTACGCCAGTGGACATGGGGTCACCAGCTGATGGGTTTCAACGGTCACAAAAGCTATGCATATTTATCACACAAAATGTTGAATTCAAATATGTTGCATTAAAATGTCAAGATTTGGACCTGAATCCACCGCTACCATTACTGAATGTCCATATCTATTGATTTTCAGATTTAAAAAAAAAGTAGTTTGGGGGTTTAGTTGATCTTTAATTTGTTGAAACGCCCACATCCAAGCCTGTGGTCTTCCCGAGTCCATAAACAAACTGCGCGGTTGATTCTATCAGTGTCAAGGTGGCTGATAATTTTGTTTTTTATTGCCTCAGTCAGTGGGTTTACTGCCATGTTTGCTGCTTGTGTTGGCACACTTCCATATTTTGTGATGCCAAGGGGAAGATACCGGAGCCTTCAAAAATTCCCACTTCTTCTACTTGTAATTATTACTAGCGGGCTGATGTGAACAGGTTTTCCCATTTGGCAGCTCGTATCATGTGAGCGCAGCATGATCATCATAAAGCCTTTTAGGAAAATGCTTCAACACGCTCAGACAACGGGAGCGGAGGTGCAACCGTCAAACTTCAGAGCACCATCAGAAAAACGTTTGAGGAATCCCTTCTCCATTAGGAAGATCATTTACTTAAAGAAAGTTGGCAATGTGGCATTTCGGTTTCAGAGTTCCTTTACTCAAAAAGCACGGAGGGCCTTGTCGTTAGAGAGACGGCGCTGTGATCAAAAGGTCACAGGTTCAATCCGCACAAAAGCAAATGTGAGCAGTAAGAGTGTCTTTTAGAGAGATACCGGCTTTCTACTTGCTCAATTAGAAGATTGCTCTCAGTGAAAGTGTCAGGAAAATACCTGGAAAAAAAAAAAAAACCACAACACATAGATTCTTTTCAATCCCACAGCACATTCATTCAAGTGCTGTAGAGGCTTAATTAATTAACAGTTTATTTGAATGTGATCTCAACTCTCCTGCTCCCTCACTGATCACTTGCCTTTATTTCCTTTATGTGGAGGAAAGTAAAGTTAAGCTGCTTGATGTGACGGTTGATGTTCGTGAGTGTAATTAAATTCATATGTAGCTCGTTGGGAAAGGTGTATGTGGGCCACCATACGTTATCGCGCAGCAGCGGCTCATACAAACAAGCAGTTCTTGGCTTTTGTGAGGCGAAAGAGCTGTGTGAAAATTTGCAGCTGAGGTGTGAATTCACAGTTTAAGTTTACATCATGAGGATGTTTTTTAACACACCCGTACAGAGGAGTGAAACATCTCGGCTCGCTTGCTGACCGTGCTCATCTTGTATGGTTGCTAACGTACACTCAGTGGACACTTTATCAGGTCCACTTGTACAATCTAATGCAGTTCAATGCAACAGCTCTGCAATATATTCTACTTTTGAAGTTTATAGTGTTTCATTTTTGTTGACATTATGGCAAATGTGTCAATTTAATTCCATATTTATTACTGAGGTTGAAGTTTGCAGAGATCTTGTACTGGACTACATTATATTGAGAGGTGTTTCTAATTTTTTGTCCTGCCTATTTATATGCAATGAGGGGGGGCAGAATATTGGAAACACTTCTCAACAAAATGCAGTCCAGTACAACAGCAGCACTAACTGTGAGCTCAATGTCAAACATAGAAGTGAATGAACACCTCTATTACTGTGACAAAAAGATAACCTGAGCATAATAGGAAGCAGAAAAGGAAACTTGACAGCAGAACAGTTGGATTGGATTGGATTGGATTGGATTAGATTGTGCACGTGGACCTAATAATGTGGCCACTGAGTGTATGTGTATTAGCGGATAGATATGCACATACTGTGGATTTTTGATTGGACCTGAAAATCTGGACCCGACCCAATACTTGTCCGAACATGTGAGGCTCAAAACTGTCTGAGCCTGAACAGCATGCCTATTTTCTGAGTCTGTATTAAAAAAAAAATAAATAAAAAAAAAATCTTGAATCCTCTCAATGTCTGTTTTTTTCTTAGATGCAGTTGAAAGGCAATTCAGCCAAATGAATATGTACTGAGCATCAAACCTGATAATTCTTCGAGTAATTTCCAAATAAAAATCAGGTCCATGGAATTCCACTTTTTTTCTCCACCAAACTCATTTTGATGCAATATAGCTGTGTGCAGCTGTAGCTTACAATCACTTTTTTTTTTTTAATTTTATTTTACACCTTTATCCTTAAAATGAGATTGCTTTACTCTCATACACACAAGAAAACAAAACAAAACAAAGAAACTCTATTTTCAAAATAAATTAATATTTAACATTATGACATTTTAGTATGATAGCAAACATTTTGAAGTTTAGAGCATAAAAATAAATAAATAAATAAATAAATAAATAAATAATCACACTGCAAATTGAGCCCAAGGCTGCCTAATTAAAAATGTTAAGCCTCAAACCTCAACCGGGCTGGACCCGTCGGGGCCCATCAGGACCCATGGGATTTGGGTTATGATTTTAAAATTCTGCATGCGCACAGGAAAACACACACAAACAGACACAACAAACACAACACGTCACACTACAAGATCTCTGCTGTACATTTTGACAAACAGGTTTCTAAACCCCATCTGTCTCTTCCTGCTGGCAAGACTTTGCTCTCTGCCTCGTCTTGCCGTCCCATCGCTCTCAGGTGTGTGAGGTGAGGCTGTAAGGTCACCTCACTGCTTAGCTAGTCAGGAATGTGTTCATCCAAGGAGAAGCCACCATATGAGCTTGGAAATTCACTAGTCTCACTACGAAAATGAGCCATACACATTATTAATAAGGCTGGTTACTATGATAACATTAATCCCCTCTTTACAAAATCCCATGCTATGAAATGTAATGATTTGGTACATCATAAAATAATGTAGATTATGCTCAGAGCTAAAATAAAGTCCCAGCCAGACTGTGTACAAAGGTGTTTGTTTTTTTTTCTTCAATGCATGAGTACGAATATGATTTGAGAAATGTTTACCATACAAAAAGCTAAAAAGGGATTAAAAGGAGATGTAATTCTATTATTGGGGTTAAATTGTGGAACAATGCTATTATAAATCTAAGAAGGTGTAACTCACTTCCAAAAGAATGGTTTATAAAGCTATTTTTTGAGGGTTACAAGTGAATGACTGTTCACTTATTTATTTATTTAATTATTTATTAAAGTTTGTGGAGCTTAAATTGATAATAATGTAGGACAGGCATATATGTATAAGCATTTTGCTGCTGCCTGTGTCTTATTAGTCATTATTCTCACTCTTCATTTCTTTGTTTACTGCCTAGACTGTTTTATACTTATTGTATAATAGATTATGCATTGTATGTGATGTTTATACTTGTATTGTATTGTGTGTGATGACTGCATAAAATACTGCTGCTACTAACTGTGCCATAGGGCATTATGTTGCATGCAAGTATCATTAAGTTAAGCTATACAGAGCCACTGTTGAATTTTGCCTACAAATGAGCATAGGACCTGAAACCTCTTGACCTGTTTTATTAATGTGATTATTATTATTATTATTATTATGGTTTTATCCAACTATCTGAAATTTGAGCACAAGGCCAGTCAACACCCAAAATGTTAACCAGGTTCCACACAAACCATTACCTCATATTCCCCTCACTTTTCTCCCTCTGCCTCGAGCAACATTTTGAAACAAATGTGAGTACAATCTGCATCTGACACAGCAACTTTCCAAGTAGCAGCGTTTGAGAATTCAGCTGAAATCAATAATTAGATGCAGGCTAGGCCTCTTGTGTAAGGCTTATAGTTTGAAAGCATAATTAATATTCATGTTGTTAGCATATAAGCTTCAATTCTCTGTTGAGTAAACACAGCGTTTCTGTCACAACCTGCTGCTAATGTGGAAAAACAAGTGGGAAAAAAAAGTGCTATCGTCAGCATTTGCACTCCATTCTGGTGCGAACAAATTTCTCTCAACTTAAGAGCAGCCATTTATCTGTGATTAGGCCCCGAGCAGGTCAGAAGTGTCTTCAGAGATTATTTCAGATGGTGATATCTCTCACCATTGTCAGCTAATGAACCACTCCCCTGCTCTCCTCAACACAAAGCCCTGGGTAAACAGCCACAGTGAGCCTGCTAAAAACATTTTTAGTCTTAATGGAAGTTGCAGGTGTTTAATCAGTCAGATTCATTTTGTGTGTGAAAACTGCCTTCCACCTGCAAGCGCACGTCCTCCCCTTAACTGAAAACATGCAAAGAAATCTCAAAACTGTGCTGAAAGTGATGAATATATCGCGCAGTGAAATAAAATGCACGACAAAGCGTGTGTCGCGGTGTTTTGCAGACAGATGTGTTTTGTTGTAAATAAAGATAAAAAGCAAATGAAGATTTTATTTGAAATAATAGGTTTGCATGTACAGAGAACCTATGAGATTTGCTAATTGTTGTCAATATTTGCCAGGAACATGTAATTATATAATTTACTAATCTCTTTGCACATGAAAGCCAACAATAATTGAACATTTTTCCCATTAGGACCATTTCACCAGAAAACCACATGTCCATTAAGAGTTACATGCTCGCCTGAAATTTGGTAAAAAACAAGTTTTGTGTCAGTGTGATATTTTCTGAATCCAAACTCTTTTAATGGAAGTGCCTGAGGTAAAATTGGTATAATAATTACATTTATTATGATTAATTGCATGAATAATTCATCACTGATTTTTTTTTAATTACTTAAGAGGAAATGCTCCCACAAATATAAAAAATAATGCGTTTGAAGTTTTAAGTAATTGGCTTTCCTTCGGTGGGCGATTTTGACTTTTTGGTTCAGCTTTGCCAGTCTTTCATGCAGCAGCTTGCCTCGGTAATGAGAGATGTGACACAGACATCTGTAAATGAATTGCATACAAACACACCTACACCGATACTGTTATATATTCCTGTCCTACTATTCGAAAAGCAATTAAAGCGACATTTCACCTTGGTATAACAAACATGCTGTAGATTTACAACTGAGAAGAGATTGTCTTATTCATCTGAAGAAATTTGCCCAACCATGAATGCTAGTTCTTGCCAGCCTCTAAGTAGAACACACTGCCTAATGTAAAAGATGTAGTGCTACTATAAAGCCTCCATAGTAATACTATAGAAAACCAAAGTGTTGGCAATGGGGGATGCAGTTATCAGTGTATTTTGACCAGACAAATGATTGACTTGTAGTCCAATCAGGATGAAATATGCAATTTTCAGGCATAGGTGCAGTCGGAACTATCTGAGCCTATTTGGTACTGATGTTGGATTTTAGTGACTATCTGTTGCATGTGCTGTAGGAATTTGCTTTGCCATTGGCTACCATGGGTTAGGGTCAGGCTCAGAAGAAAATAATGTATTTATGTAAAACACTGAAATGCATTGGTCCTGGAGTTTGATACACGCAAGAAAATCTGTCTCTTCAAATGGGTCTTCCAAGCAAGTGAAATCATGGATGAACTTCCGGTTGGACTGGGGTGATACATGCAAACCACTTGGCTCTGAAAATGGCACCGCTAGTTGTTTTATCGCTGCTCTTGCTAGTCATTGGGATCCTGATTCACTGCCATTCATTTTTATTTTTTACTGGAAATAGCTCTTATGGTTCATATCAATTAAGAAAGGCAGTGCATGTTTCAGTGGTAAAGAAAATCCTGAATAAGATCTTTGAATCTTGATACATCTGATGAATTGAACTGAACTGCCTGTTGAATTAATCCGGGGCAGAAACAGTTTGTGCCAAATTATGCCTTTGTGAAATTACTGATGGTGTTTGACAAAATGGTCCTCTCCTGATATTTATGAGTAACTTAAAAATCGTAGCAAATCGGCCCATAAAAGCAGATGCCTTTTGAGGCAGCACAAATATTCCATTGATTC
Organism: Myripristis jacobus; assembly: GCA_900302555.1. Classification (NCBI taxonomy): domain Eukaryota; kingdom Metazoa; phylum Chordata; class Actinopteri; order Holocentriformes; family Holocentridae; genus Myripristis; species Myripristis jacobus. The sequence goes on along the minus strand of OMLB01062471.1, from coordinate 65,186 downwards.
CCTTACCGCTGTATTTGGTTTATACTTGAGAACTGTTATTTCAGGCAACGCCATGAAAATGAATGGAAGGTGGATTAGGACTTTGACAGCTGAGAGAAACGCCGATGCTGACAGCGGAGAGTTGTGGCTGCTAATGTTGCTCTATACTTTTAGATGCATTTACAGGGAAGTGAGGCAGCTCAGCTGTTGGATCGAAGTAAAATATAACTTTAAGGTATTCCCTGTAGAGTAATGGTCTTTGTAATGGACTAGGGGATGCACAAGAGCTGAATCCATGCAAGTCGGGGGAGTTTAAAAGACCTGCAACAGCCAGTGTCAGTAAACATGACTGTGAATATCTTCATTATTTAAAGGGACATTCAGCCCCTTCAACCAGCACCCATAAAACTGTGCATTCTTGTAATTAATGAGGAATGAAATAATGGAACAACTAGGATTACCATTTCAAGCCATGGACCAATGCAAAAAAAATTCAGACATTGCAACGATTTGAATCTGCAGCAAATTGGCCATTATGGGCGGTCATGTGTGCCAGGATTGTTGTTAACTGACCATCTCACTCTGTGCACACAAATGAAGAAATACACAGTGACTGCCATTTGAATGTGATTTTAAATATTTGTAAGGCTTTGTCTTGTCTGAGCAAAAAACTACTTTGAAATTGTAAGGTCCAAGGCTGCCTTCAACCAAACAAACATTGTTCAAAGCCAAAACTAACAAAAACAGTCACTAAAAAAACATGTGATATTTTTCCCAGCAAAAGCAAATGAAGGCAGACAGAAAGCCCCAAAACAGAAAACTGGGATGGTGAAATATTGCAGTATCGGAATCGGAGCCTATAATTATGGTATAAGCTAGAATTAGGGAAGGAGGCAAAAAGGGGAAGAGAACAGCTGTTGTGTTCTTTGTGCAGTGTCAAATGTCCAATTAGAGCACCAGGATGGTGAAGCTTTAACATCATTAACATGCATTTTAACAACTGGGAGACATTTTGTCATTGTTTTTGGAGTGCAAAACAACTGGATGACCAGGAGAAGCAGCTGGACGACATCGCCACCAACAGGAAAGGTATAACTGTCATGTTAGTTATGAGTGATGCTGAATCTGAGACATAATAATACTGCTTAGCTCAGTGTGTGTCATTACTAGTTGCCACACTATTCTTCAGAAAATGATACTTGTTTGAAACCTTTTCCAATTTCTGCAAAACAACAAAGATAAGAAGGTTAGTAGACCATATAATGTTAGGGTAGTTGCACAGTGATTGCACAATAGCTGCCTCCCCTGAAAAAACAAAAAAACAAAAAAACAGTAATAATAATAATGATGACAACAATGACACAGAATATGGCATTGCTTTGTTTGTTGTTTTTGTCAAATGCACCAGAGCAAGCTTATGTTATTTACCTTATTTTGTTACACTACGCAGTGCACGACATATTTTGTGGTACAGCATCTTGAAGATTTACAGGCTGTGAAATTAAGATAAAGTCAAGTATAACCTGATCCTGCACATGATCCCTGTGGCGGCAACACTGCAGTGCCATAGGCAGCGCATACTAAAACCAATAAGCTCACTGCACACAAGTGGAGAGACAGGCCGCAAGGTGAGCTGAGGCTGGCAGCTTGTCAGCTTGTCGCAAACCTGGCTTGTCAGACGCGCCACAAAAAGCCAGCCACAACCACACAAGGGGGCTCAGTACTAAGGACCCACAGCAGGGAAACACACTTAGACACTTTCCTCTCCTGCCCCTTTTTTCTGTCGAATCTGACTGGGGAAGACTTTAATGGCCACCAAACACCTCTTGGCCACTGGGAACCCGCCATCCCCTATCAGCTTTTGCAGAATCTGATTGAGAAGGGCCTCCATGGCCAGTGAATGACTCATGACTGCTGGGAACCATCCTTCCACTGTCCCCCTCACCTCCAAATTGAAACCAAAGACCCTCCATTTTGGCTGAAACAAGATACCCTTTTGCCATGAGGCGAGCCTAGGGATATTGCTTCCCTCCACCTCATTCCCCTCTTACACCCAATTTTGCTTCCTGTTCTATTGTTTATTGCTGCACAACAACAGTGCCTGACATTATCAAACCTCTCCAAAACTAAATTTTACCTTAAACCAATAATGGTAAGTGGGTGAATAAATGCCCAAATGACCTCAACATAGCATGTAAACAAGACAAATGCAACAGTTTCAATATGAGACCCCATTCACATTAAAAATGCCTCAAAGAATCAATGTCGGATTTGGCACGGACTGAAGGCATATTGACAACATGACAGACTGTTTGCTGATATTTGGCTCCCCTCTCAATAATGATTTCATAAAATACGGCTATTTCAGCATCATAGCCCTCCTTGTAGCGAGTTTGCATAATAGATTAACATTAAGATTTTCTTATATCTAGAGATATCAGGGATGATAATTAATATTTTCTGCCTCATGCCTAAAGATATACTACCCTGAAAGCTCTTTATAGCCAATTAATGTACCAGCAGCGCATGTAAAAATGAATTAAATGGTTCTCCTTCGGCAGCAGCCTGATCTCACATCAAATTTGTAGTAATCCACCCAATTTTGTTAATATTATACAAATCAAATTTAACAGGATGTGGGGTTCAGGCAGTGGTTTCCCATTGAGATAACTCTCGCTACCCGAGTTTAGTTATCAAATCATGCTTTCTGCTGTGAGTGATTTTGTCTTCTTTTTTTTTGTCAGGAACAGGTTTTCTTCAGCAATGACAAACATCTTAATCAAACCTGTTTTAGTTGCTAAAATGTAATCCTATCTTGCATTTTTAGCACAGTGATGTGGCTGATCATGCACAGGTATGGTACAAATACGAGAGTGCATCGCTTTTCACAAGATATCATACAACTGGTTGTATGGGAAAATGAATTCATTTGGATTGGCGTGATTTGAAAACAGAGGTGGCAAATCCGACTCGGCAAGTGCTTTTGTAGAGGTCTTTAATACATCAAATTCAAAGACTTTCTAAATTCTTTCTTTTTTTATGTAACTTGCAAGGAGATATTGCACAGATACAGGGACACGGAGCCTGAATGCCAAATCATTCTCTCAAGATTTCAAAGTGGCCTTGTAAATCCTGAGAATAAATTGAAGACTGTGAGTAATTTTTCCCACGTCCACTACTGACAAATAATGACACTTGCTATTTTATGAGCCCAACTTTGTGCAATGTGTCAAGTCTTATCTCTCAGCTCTTTTGCTAATAAAGGACACTCAGAGATGGGGCGAGAAGGCAAAGGAGATGACGAGGCCACACTTCAATTCTATTAACATATTCTCCTTTATTTGCCCATGATATGGCAATGTAGTTCTCTTTTACATTACTGATTGTTGCACATAAAAATTAAGCAGGATTATGTGTTCTTGAGGGTAGAATTGTTGACGACCTGCAACACTGCTGACTGACACGAAATTTCCGGAAGCATGTAAAACTTACAAAACCTCTGGCACTGAGACTGCTCTACTCTATTTGGACCTTGTCGAATAGGGCCCCCAAAGGGAAACATGCAGTGGCTAAAGAGATTTTAAGTAACACATTAAAACCCAGTAAACTCATTTTGTTTTAGCCACACCCAATTAATTCCCCACCAAGTCTCAGTCAGACCAATTTCATGCTCCTGTGATCGGACAAAGTACTTAAATGGTTTAGCATCTGCGAAAAACTACAATGAGATGTCCGTCATTAGAAAGGGAGCATTGTGGTGCGTCGTGCGAGCTGCGCTGTCCCACCCTGCATCCTGAACCATACAGAGCGCCATATGGAGCAACGTGCAGCACAATCAGGAATAATGTCACGCAGGAAGGGCACTGCAGATAGAGGAAAGGTAACATGGCATGCACACAGATTAACTGTCATGTAATCATGTCCACTAATTATCGCAACACACAGTATGGTGTGAAAGGCTGCCTCAGTGCCACAATGCTCCTGAATATGTAGTGGCTGAATGTCCTGCTATTTTCTGGTGAAAAGGTCACCGTGGCTCGGTCTCTGTGGGTGGCTGCAGCGGGCAACGTCTAAATGGAAATGTCCCTGTGAGATGTGACAATTAATCTGATTGCTGTTAACAAGGTAAGTACATCAGATGTGTGTGTGTGTCTGTTCAAAGGCACCTCTCTGCTTTTTTTTTCTTGTGGTACAGTTACTATGGAACCGTGACACTGTTTACCTCCCTTTTCAAAGCCAATTATTTTGTTCATCAGAATGTAACAATACTGAGCTATTTTTCCAGCTCCTTGTGTCACTGACTGAGCACAATTAATTCAATGCAGGAGCCGTCGTTTTCCTCAAGTCTCCTCTTCCCCCAAAATTAATTGGAAGCCTAAATACTTTGTAAGATTGCAGTACGGCACCGCGTCAGTAAATTGGCAAAGTGAAGGTGTTTTGTGCCCGTATGGCTACTTATCTTTCTGGGTATGTTTGTACCTTTGACCTCCCAATTCGTACTTTTGTTTACCCCTTTTGACAAGACATCAAAACGTACATTACTTGTAGGGGAAGCAAAGCACAGTGTGACTGAATACAGAAAGCCTGTAATTGGGTCTTCTTTTATTGCCAAACAAAAAAGGAGTTACATGGGTTGCATGAGAATTACAGTTACTGTTGACTGCTGACAAAAAACAATTCAGGTGCTGGTTCCTGAACGAAAAACATTTTTTCACATTAAAAAAAAAAGAAAAATCATCATAATAAATAAAAATGACGTGCAGTGAGAAGGTGCAAGCTGGACATCGTACATACACACACTGTTACGAATGAGCAGGGCTGAGTGTGATTTATCCATGTGACAAAGAAGAGGAATTTGGACAAAACACCATTTGGAGTTTAAACCTTTTCAGCACACCACAGTGTTTCTCAACAGATTTTCATGTAATATTTATAGATATATGCACTAACATCTTTTTTTTTTTTTTTTTTTTTTTTTTTTTTTTTTTTTTTTTTTTTTTTTTTAT